>CAUZXS010000281.1:77500-122420 GCA_963585895.1 Sepioteuthis lessoniana | reverse complement strand
CATGCGTGTCGCAGTTTTGATAGATGAGGAAGCAAAGTCTGAATTTCTAACAATTCTGAAACGCTTAAAATATAAAATAGACTAGTGGTGTAACTTCAGTCGCTTGATTCACATCCTTAATTGCAAACGCTGCAACACATGAATAAAACATAGAAGACAAGTAAGTGATGAATTATTCATACCCCCATACACACCTAGCACAACGTACACTCACACTACTATGCCCCTACATATATATATATATATATATATATATATATATATATATATATATATGAATGAATGAATGAAGACTTGTATACGTGTGTATGTGTATGTATGCATACATATGAAAGAGAGAAGTGAGGAAGAGGGAGAAAACAATATCGGATTTTGATCCTCTAACAACTGCAGATACGCAGACTCTGTATATCTATCTATCTATCTATCTATCTATCTATCTATCTATCTATCTATATATATATATATATTCCCAAACACACATACACACACAAATACAAATGAAAACAGTATATCTATCTATCTATCTTTTTTTTATTTATATTTTAATATATATGCATGTGTCTGTCTGTCATTCTGTGTCTATGCATTTGTGTACTTTTCTACGTGTGCATCTGTTCATGCATTCATCTATCTGAGCATCTGTTCATGCATTCATCTATCTGAGCATCTGTTCATGCATTCATCTATCTGAGCATCAGTTCATGCATTCATCTATCTGAGCATCTGTTCATGCATTCATCTATCTGAGCATCTGTTCATGCATTCATCTATCTGAGCATCTGTTCATGCATTCATCTATCTGAGCATCAGTTCATGCATTCATCCATCTGAGCATCTCTAAGTGTATGACTCTGCGTGTATATCTCTATTGTTGCGTATGTTTCTGACAGCATCTCTGTCGGTGTATCTCAATGTATATGCATTTGTCTGTCTTTGGAAGTGTATCTTTTGCGTCTTTATATATATATATATATATATATATATATATATATATATATATATATATATATATATATATTATAAATGGGGGGTGTCTGTATGTGTGTCTGTGTGAAAGAGATCTCGTGTTTGAACATTTATGAATATGATTCTTGTGGGATTAAAAAGCAATTGCATCAAGAAGGGCATTGATCAAGTTTTAGAACTGTTCAATTTTAGAAGAAGCAGGTCCCATCTATGGAATGTTTTGTCGTAGAAGTATATAAAGTGTCTGTGTTTTAGAAGGAAGATAATTGTAAGGTCTGTGTGTAACGAGAGGAATGCAGCCAAAAATATAAAACAATCGTGGCATAAACACTCTTAAAAAGGCAGACAGAAATATAAATCTATGAAGAGATATTGGAATAGATTAGATTGAAAAAAGCGCGAAAAATGCCCACATGAGGATAGAAAAGGGAAATATGTGCATGGATAAAAAGACAGATAGATAATTGAAAAGGATGTATTTTAGAGAACACACTGTGTACAAAAGAAAAGTGATGATCTGACAATATATATATATATATATATATATATATATACGATAATTGTATTGGACAAAATATCCGAGAAAACGGTAGGAAATAGTAACTAGGAACTGAAAACCTGAAGTTGGTATAAAAATTGGTTTCTGTTTTATTTGTTTATTTCCTGCGAGACATTACACAGGAAATAAAAACAATTTTAAAATTAACCTCAAATTTACGATTCCTATTTTCTTACTGCACATACGCTCACGCACACACAAACGCACAGAAGCACACACACACACAAACACACACTCGCATACACATTAATCTGCAAACAGATTGATAGATACATAGTTAGATGGATAAAGAGAGGGAGGACAGAGATAGATCAATAGTGGCTGACAGTCAGACACCAACGGTAATAAATAGATAGATAGATAGATGGCGACCGTAGTCGAGGGTGACCCGAAGGCTCCCTTTTTGATAGCTGCTATACCAAGGTGTAGGGGAGGGCGCAACTCCTTCTCCTGGTGGGCTCCACTTTACCCTTGATCTGTACCTTATAATGCTGAGTGTTAAGCAAGGAGGCACCAAGCACTACTTTTTGAGTCCTTGGTATAACTCGACCTGGAATTGAACGCAAGTCTGCCGGGACATTGAATAACACTCTAACCATCATGCCAATGGCCGGTTACTAGATAGATAGATAGATAGATAGATAGATAGATAGAATAAATACCTACCAACATAAAAATACACTTATCAAACATAGATTTACAGTGATGCAAAGGATTATCCGATAAAGACTGTGAAGTTAGAGCTAAATCATTTGAAAGTATATTTTGGTATTATTGTTTAATGTCAGAAAACCTTGTTGGGATTAGTGGATATTAAATATGCTCTCATAGATATGTAAAACTTGTATAGGTCCCCAGAAGTTTACGTTAGTACATCTTTAGTAAATCAAGTTAATCTAACAAATTAATAAACTTTAATGAACTGTATCCTCATTGGGTGCTCAACAGTTGCGTCTAATAATCCAAAGTGATAAATCTTTCGTAAGTTAATATGCGTTATGACATATTTGTATTTATGAGTTTTAATGTCGCATTATACCTATAGCATGTGCTTGCATGTCTGTGTGTGCATATGCAAGTGTGCGCGTGTATATGTATATGTATCTTCGAAGGACATGGACATATTTTGCAAGCTATTCTCATACATTGAAGAGCTCTATCGTATGCGAGTTTTAATTGTAAAATGCATGGCCTTATTGCAGATTTATCGAGACTTAATATGTAATCATACACTAAGTCAAATATATTTGCGCACACATACTTATATACATGCAAGTTGTAGCACCTACAAGGATATTTTTAAATTATCACATACATAAAAGGCAATTT
Organism: Sepioteuthis lessoniana; assembly: GCA_963585895.1. Lineage (NCBI taxonomy): Eukaryota > Metazoa > Mollusca > Cephalopoda > Myopsida > Loliginidae > Sepioteuthis > Sepioteuthis lessoniana. Next base: position 119,563 of record CAUZXS010000281.1, on the reverse strand, counting down.
ATATTTATTATGCTCATATTATACAAATGTGAATATCTCTCTGTATTAATATATGTATATATACATACACACACACACACACACACACACACACACACACACACATATATATATATATATATATATCTGTGTGTGTGTGTGTGTGTGTGTGTGTGTGGTAGGGGAGAAGATAAACAAATCGTTTTTTTTTTCAAAAACAGGAAAGTTCGCAAACACTAGCCAGCAAGCAAATTTTGATAAAACCAAACATGAATAACTTTTTATTCACATATTCTCGTCAGTCACGAGTTTCATTGACTTAGCCAAAAAAAATACAATCTCCAGATCAAATACACAAACTCACGGGCACACACGCACACACACATGGACGCACACAAACACACACATGTTTATAGAAACAGAGAGAGAAAGAGGAGGTGCTTATGGTACAATGTATATCGCAGTAGAAAATATACACTGCGCCCGAACTTAAAGTCCTTACAGAGGTTGTTTGTATTTCATATAGGGCGAGTATTTTGAGGAAAGGTATGCATCAATTCATTCTACCACTTGCTATATACAAATAAATAATTAAAACGGTAGTCCGGCTCTTTGAATCTGGTATGTACATATACATATACACATTGTCGTGTGCGTATGTATATGAGTGAGTAAGACATAGTAGACTTATGTATATGTAGAGGATTATATCTATATATATATATATATATATATATATGCACTTGTCATAGGAATTAATATGCACTTAGAAACCTATGCAGTCCAATACATGATGGGGCAGAATTAAAGGCGCAGATGAGAATATTATGTTACAATTGATTTACTCCTCTTATATATATATATATAAGTGTGTGTGATTGTGTACACGCACGTGATATAATAAAATCAGTCGGAATCCATCGAATTTTTATTTTTCATTTTTTCGTATTTTCGTTGTTGCAATATTTTTTTTTGCTTTTCATTTTTCTTTTTCTTTCATTTTTTTTTTTAAATATGCCTTAACACCCCATTTCTTTCATGCCAATCTGAAAGCGTACAGATGTTTTTTGGCAGATAACTTCATTTGGGTGACAATCACTGTAAAACGTACGACAAAGACGAACGTTATAATATTTTGCTGTGTCCATAGAAATCGATAGACTCGAGTGAACCGGTTGACGTACATGCAGAACTGCGGTTGCATGAAGATATGAAACAAATTCACTAATGCATATATATATATATATATATATATATATATATATATATATATAATACGAAGTGAATTTATGAGAAAATATTCTGTATTTTCCGACTGAATACATTTCATCAATATGCACAATCAAGGGTTTAATTTACCCCAGAAATATGTATAAATTGGCCGTTCCCATTTTATATATATATATATATATATTGATTATGTAATTTAGAACATATATATATATAGATATATAAATACATATATATCATATAAATATGTATTTTGTAATTTTCGATATCTTTGAATAAAAAGTGCTCGATATCATTGAAAGAGATTATATATTTAAACGAAGTTGGTGTAGACACAAAGTATACGATACTTGGCAATGGTTATTTTCTCTCAAAAATCTCAAAGTAGCTTACCACATTTTATTTGGTGCTAACAAAATACTAACTTATATATATATATATATATATATATATATCGTTTTAAACAAAATGGAGCCATCTCCAGAAAAAAATTTCAAACCTCTGAAATTAGTTGACCACGACACACCTAGGTAACAATCTCTCACTAACTGCAATGTTAACAGAAGGAAAATAAAGGCATAGACTGCTATTGAGTGTTCGTCGATCATTTAGAAATCTGAACTCTCTGATTATCTGAAAAGTAAAATCTTCCAAGCTGTAACCGTGCCAGTCGTAACGTATGGATTAACCACTTAGACCATAACGAATTGCTTGGAGAAGAATAAGAAGGAACTCTGCGTGCTATTTTGATTAAACAGCGCCCTACAAAGCGGTGGCTGTACAACCACTTGCCTCCTGTCTCACAAAATATTCAAGTCAGACGAACAAGATAAGCTGGGTACTGCTGAGGAAGCAAGGACGAACTCATCATTTACTTTCTCCTATGGACTCTTACTGTTGCGTTATGGTTAGTGAACGCTTGTAATATTAAATAAAGGACAAACCACGATATGAGAGGAAATAGAGATATATTCTCAGGAAAATATATATAATAGGGTGACTATTCGTAGACAAGAACAGAGGATTAGTGAATACAGAATAAAGATATAGTCCAACGATAATATTGGCTTCCATTATTACGGTAGCAAGTAAGGTGATCTAGTGCGATCTCCAGTCTCCAACGCTCTAATACTATTCCAATAAGAAGCTGCTCTCCACCTTCTAGTCTGCCCTGGTATTAGTAGCTACTGCTACACATGGCAGATGGACTAGTTCATTGTGTGGAAAAAGGTGGGTGACACCCAACACTTACATATGGACACATCAATGTTGAATGACCAGCAAAGACTAACATGCATGTGCCTTGTTGTATTGGGTAGCGTGGTAGGAAATGGACCCGGCAACAAGAGTTAAATCTTGGATTATATTGTTTGCATTTCTCATAGCTCTAATACCCTTAAGAAAGGTATGAATCCAATTATTCTCCCTCCAGTTATTGCGAAATAGCTGAGCAGACTGGGTTATTTAGCCTTGGTGAGGAAACCAGTCAAAGAGCAGGAAACAATTAAACCTGTTAAAATCCGTTCAGAAATGACCCTGTGGCAAAATCTGTTCCCGTGGGGTGGGGATGAATGCATGCATATATGAATTCTGTGCAGATACTCGATGCAGTATCAAGGACAAGCCAAGTGCGGTGGTTGATAGGCACGAATGATGAGAGAGAGAAGAGAGAGAGAGTCAATCAAGCACATTTTATTAGCACAGCTTCACAATATATATATATATATATATATATATATATATATATATATATATATAGCGTAAGCACAGAGCCACTGTAGCGAGGAGACTGTCAGTTTCTTACTTTTGTGATCATCGGACCAAGATCCTCGTACTATGGCATCCTAACTTTGAAATACATATCATGCCGGGGATGGATTAACTGCGTAAATACATATCATTGTATTTGAATACTTACAGACAGTTATTTAACTCCTACAGTGAAAATAATCGTTAAAGCCCTTCCTACAAAAGTGATTACTCTCAGCATCTTCCAGTCTTACGATGGTGAAAACATCAAACTCAGAATAACAGGATATAAGCGAGATACTACATAATTGCTTGGCGTGCACATAATCATAGTCGATACTATATATATATATATATATATATATGTGTGTGTGTGTGTGTGTGTGTGTGTGTGTGTGTGTGTGTGTGATGGTGTGTGAGTACTTGGGCAGCATTTCTCCATTAATCCGTATGTCATTGAAACATATAAACATGTTTTGTCCACATATTTTTGTATATGTCCTTTCTTGTTGCCGAACTGAATTTATACTATCTGGCGGGAATTTGTTGATGAAACTTCCATAACAATTTGTTACGCAGGTACTTTCTGCTTGATCTTGGGCCATCATCAGGGGTGTGTATATTGCATATAGTCCGAGAGAATGATCTCTCGGGTTCGGAACATAAATAAAAGAAAGCAATTTAGAGCGTATGCAAAATATATCTCTTTGTTTTAAAGGTGTTCAGATGCTTCTCATCAGGATCTATATTGGGTTTTAGAATATAACGAATGCTCCTCTGTAGGGGGTAAAACCCATCCCAATAAGTCTCCTGGAGAAGACATTTAATGATCTGATGGCAAGGCCACAGTAATGCAGGAACTTTTTTGATCACTTAGCCATGTGTAAACAAATGACTGATGTTTAATTTAATCATCACTGATACATAGCACTACCTGTACCCCACTAAATTTGCTGACTTATTCTAAATTGAATTGTTACAAATAGAAATATTTGATCCTTTCACTGTGTGTATCTACAAAATGTGTTTACAAGTAATGTATTCAATATATATACGAGGATCATTAAATAAGTTTCCAGACTTTTTTCGTATGGGCACCTTTATTGATAGTACACACATGAAACTCAACTCCCCTTCGGCTGCAATGCACTTGTTGTAACGTTCCAACAACTTCTGAAAGGTCCCATGGAAGTCTTCTTGTATGAGCATGTCAATGACCTTCGTCACAGCCTCTTTCATCTCCTCAATTGTTTCATAACGACAGCCTCTGAGCTTAGGGAATAACCAAAAGTCACAAGGAGCAAGGTCTGGACTAGAGGGAGGCTGAGGAACTATCTTGATGCCCATCTTCTTCAAATAGTCTGTGACAAGGATGGAGTTGTGGACTGGTGCATTGCTCATTGTGGAAATGCGACTGACCCGATTTTAAGAGTGCTGGTCTCTTCCGACGGAATCTCTTCCTGAACTCCCTTAAAACCCCAACATAGTAACCCTAACCCTAAGCCTTTGGCCAATCAACTCTAGTGTATTGACTTCCTTACTCCTCCCACACCTCTCACCTTCCCTCACAGACTCCCTGCCTTCCTTGAATCTATTATGCTACTCTAAAACTGATGATCGATTCATGCAAGATGCTCCAAAAGCAGTCAGAAGCATTCCAAACGTTTCTGTGGCATTTTTTCCAAGTTTAAAACAGAATTTTATTGCATATCGTTCTTCTAAAGTGTCCTCACGTCCAGATTGCATTTTTGAAATTCACCAGCTGTGACAATCAGGCTTTAGTAGGGTGTATTCCAATTCCTGTTGTAGCTGTTTCTTTCAACTTGAAATCATAAAAATTGGTCAGTCGTCTTATAAGATGTGTAGAAATAACATACTGCATTTTCAAGAGTCTACGACAATTTTAAATGCCTGTAAAAAAACAGTCTGGAATCTTATTGAAGGCTCCACGTAAAAACAGGATTTGGTTTTAAATAACCAACAATAGTTTAGGGTGTCTTCATGGTGTAATGGTTAAAGCGTTGAACTGCGGAATCGTAGTCCGTCAGTTCGAACTCCAGTCACGCTATTACGTTCACTTTCAGACAAATACCATTGAGATATGAATCCCCTTATCCTCCCAGCTATGGGTTAAATAGCATCACTACTATTCTTGTGGAAGGATGACTTTGGCATTAAATAACCTACGAATGTTGATATAAACAAAGAAACCAAACCAAACCAACAATAGTTAAAACCAAAAGGGACCAATCATATCTGATATGGATAAGGGGATTTATAGCCTTCCTTAGAATATTACGTCCGAAAGTAAGTGTAATTGCATTAGAAGATTACGATCTTGCTTACTACGATGTCGGAGTCCATCTGGTTCGCCTTCGAGGAAATTCACCCGCTTTTCATAGTTTGACCCATATTTCTAGCCATGCGTCAAAAATCAAAACCTATGCGTTTTACATAACTCTATAGTATTTTAACTCCTTTCATACCCAGAAAAAATTGGATGAAGACATACCAACCTTACAGAATTTTGCTTGTGCGGTGTATTCATTTTGTACGTCAGTATATACATCATTTTGAAAATGATTTGTTTAAAAGAAACCAATGTTTTAATACAGAAAAGTGCAGCCGTGAAATGCATTGCACAGAGGTGCATTTCTTCATGGATGATTTCATTTATTGGAAATCTCATGGATAGAGTTCATAGGAATATATGGATATGTTATCATATTTTATACATCATATCGTATATATGAAATATGTGTATAAACTAAGTCGCCAACGTTACCCACGTTGCTGTGAATGTGTTATTCCATTAAGAATATTTACCCCGATTTTATTATATTGCCAAGAACTTCTTGTGCTCACTATTAAGAAAATGACGTCGATTCATACAAAGAGCATCTCTAAAGGTGTAAGCCGAAAATACGATGTATAAAAAAAGACAAAATGTATACGTCCTTAAGTTTTGCCATTTAACCAAAGTATAATGACTTTTATTTTAAAATTCATCATCATCATCATAATCATGTCGTGCCACTAGCACGGATATCCCTGACCCTCACTCGCCACTTCTCCTTGTCATTCATCACCTCTGGCTGGTCTTCAGGGCTACATCCCGTATCATCACATAGCTGATGTATGTATGTTCCAGCTGGTCGTCCTACCTTTGCTTGGCCATATGCGGGGGTCTATAGGAGTACGTCGCTTATGAGCTCATCCCTGCTTCTCCAACAGTGTCCAGCGTGTCTGGTTCGTCTAACTTGCATAGTTTTCGTGATGGGAGGCAGGTGGACGTATAGTTGGTGCCTTGTGGAGTGTTGCCGCCAGAACTTGTTCAATATTGCTCTCAACATTCTTGTGTAATTGCCGTCAAGCTTCTTCTTCAGCCGTTCAGCTAGCGTCCAAGTAGTGCATCCATATAACAGTATCGATACGACCGCTGCCTGGAAGAAACTGCATTTCATTTTATCGGTCAGGTCTGATTTCCATATGATCGAGAGCCTATCGATAGCTGTCCATGCCTTCGTTAACCTTGTGTCGATGTCTTTTTCGGTTGATGAGACACTGCTTCCTAGGTAGGTGAATTTGTCTACTAGTTTCAGAGAGGTTCCGTCTAGTGTGGAAATGTCGCCTATTTGGTTATAGCATATATATTCAGTTTTGTGTGCATTGAAATGGAGGCCAATGCCTGCGGCGGCTCGTTCCAAACTATGCTGTAGTGTTTCGGCTTGGTTGGATGTAAAAAGTTATTTTTCACAATCTCCCCATCAGTCCTAAGGTTTTTTGATCTCGTACGTATCAATGTGGAAAAAGCGTTTTATATAGTTAATTACAAGACTTTCCATTTTTTATCACTTCATTAGAAACAGTACTCGTTTAGTAAATAAAGTAAGGTTGGCGACTGTAGCCAAGGGCGACAAGAAGGCTCCCTTTCCAATAGCTACAACACAGAGGTGTGGGAGAGGGCGCCACTCATTTCTCTGGATTGCCTTACTTTACCCTTGATACCTACCTTATATTGCTGAGTGTTATGCAAGGAGATATCTAGAACGATTTTAAAAGTCTGTTGGTATGACGCAACCTGGGATTGAACCCAGGTCTCCCGGACCATTGGCAAACACTGTACCCTCTATACCACCTGTTATATATTTATAATGAACACTTCTGTCGAACTAAACGTGCGAATAACCAACCGTTCAATTAAAGATTTGAACCGTTAGATTTCCTTAACAGACGATTTGTTTTTGATACTAAAAGATTATTTAGAGCTTAACACACTTTTTGAATTAGCTTATAATGATGCACTAATATGCAACAGAACCTCCAGAACAATATTCTTCAGGTTTTAAATTTAGGGTTTATCTTTGTGACCAGTTGCTCAACAAGGTCAGTTAATACACCTTGCCTTTATATTTTGTTCATATCTGTTCGGATTTGAGCCTTTTGACGGGGCGATATATATGTATATATATATATATATATATATATATCTTGTTCATTTTTTTCTGTTATGATGAGAAATGGTATTGGATTGCCACTATAAAAAATTTCACGCACGATATCCTTTCTCTATGACGCTTTTAAATTTTCGAACCATTTTCATATCAACAAGGTGGCGCTGAATAGTTAGGCTTTCATGGACCCGACTAACGGAGGAGGACCAAAAGTCGTCAGATGTACTTTCAATTCATCACATTCTACACACAAAGTCATTTTGAATATAGTGTGTTATTTCTTTTTTTTTTTTTGATTTTCGAAATAAATTCAATGACAATTAAGAAATAATTCGCTTCTTGCTGCGCGGGTTTCGATCCCAGCTTCAAGCGTCCTACGTATCTAGCCACACTGAAGAGTTGTGATACAACGAAACAATCTGTCTGCGGATGACTATATATATATATATATATATATATATATATATGTGTGTGTGTGTGTGTGTGTGTGTACATACACATAAACATGATTGATCAAGTTCTAACTTTGCTTAACGTAGGAAGAGGGAAAATATCTTCAGTATATATATATATATATATATATATATATATATATATATATATATGCGTGTATTTTGCGTGATTTTGAGTGTGTGAATGTGTTTGATTTTGAGTGTGTATTTTGGCAGTATTTTTTCTTTCAGGCATATTTGATTAAATATTATATATATCCAAGATTATATATTTTATTGCGATCCTTTCAAATCGCCGTGTGGATATCATGATACCAGATTGGACTGGATAATTATTTTCCCGTATTTAAATGCTTTCCAAGTACTTTTAAAACCCTCTAGAACCATCCCCATTAGGGAGATATATATTTCAGAATTATAATATAGCGTTTTATTTGTATTGAAGAATGTTCTTTTTTCAACTTAGTTCTATACATGGCAACAGTATCTAGATGTATTTTAGTACATATGCACTGGTTTCAAAATTAATCTTATTGGGGTTAGGACTTTTATTTCTAATGTTTTGGGCTTCAAGTATCTGTAATCTTTATTTGCTGTTTTGTTGTCCAAATATTGTTGTGTTATCGGTAAGAATTGTCCGAAATTCAGTTGTAGGGCAGAAATGTTATTTAAATGTCGTGCTATAGAGCTAATGTTCAAAAGGTGCACGATAAGTCAGTTGGCGTTAAACTTACGTGTGTATTTTTGTTTTTAGAGATACAATCTCCAAAAAGACATTTAAATTGGTATATAACGTTAGTTCTTTGTCAAACTCTTACCGAGGGGCATGAATTATTGTTAATAACAAAGTTAGAAGTTTTAGATTTATTATAGTATATGATTGTTTTATCAAAGTCAGTGGGAAGTATGTTTCTACGAATTAATATATTAAGATATTTTCATCCAATTTATAATTGTAATGCATCTGGTTTCGGTAAAAAAAATGTTTGAAAAAAGGGTATTTATCGTGTGGGTTGTTGCAGTATTTATTTTGTTTATTTTGTACGTAGACAAAGGACGTCTATAATATCCATATATATATATATATATATATATATATATATATATATATATATATATATATATATATCAGCGAATGGAGTTGTGACCACCCCTCTACTTCGGTGCTGGTTATATTGAAAAGGAGGCCTTCCGGTCACCCACGACTAGGGTCGCCAACAAATTATATATATATATATATATATATATATAAGATTATAGCGAACAGCAAGTATTCAAATGACTCTTGGTCATCTTCTTTTGTCTTGGCAATAACCGTTTAATGATTCAACACCATTTTGGGAATATTAGTCTCGTTCCAAATGTTCTAAGTCTTATCCAGAAAGATATTCATGGTTAAACTTTTTTTTTTTTTTTTGTAGCAGCATCCTACCATTTTTCACAATGCAAGAAATACTAATATAGTTTCATAAGAAGTGGTCCTGTAGGGATAAGAAATTTTTGAACGGGCCGAATATATATATATATATATATATATATATATATAATGAAAGTTTATGCAAAATCAATATGCTAGTATTGAAACGTGCAGTTTTGAAACGAAATGCGCAAGTCGGTTTTGCGGAACCATGTTTTTTTTATTATTAATCTAATACCTACAATTATTGATCAACAAAATCTTTTCACAATGACTGTCAGAAAAGATAAATACAGCCACCGTATTATGTAAATCCATTTTCAGTTTTAAGTGCGTTCTTTTTCAGATCGTTCGACGCCAGTTTGTGTCAAAACGACAAAACCAGAAGATGAGTTACTTTTCATTCAAAATTAAAGACTAGTTATTGAAAATGCCTGAAACGATTTAAACTTGTTTAATCGTACTTTGAATGTTTTTTTTTAAATCTATCAAAACAAAAGATAAAAGAAAAAAACTTGTCAGATTTTCCTGAGGAGGATTTTCTTAAATGAAAGTTCGATTGAGAAACTCTAGACCCCAGTAAATATCAGACCCATGGAAAGCTATAAAGTTATATTTATTAATATCTGTGAAACAGCAACACCCTAGTAAAAAGTAAAGTTGGAGACCGTAGTCGATGGTGACCAAAAGACTCCATTTTCAATAGCTACTACACCAAGGTGTTGGGGAGGGCGATACTCCTTTCCCTGGATTGCTCCACTTTATCCTTGATACTTACCTTATATTGTTGAGTGTTAAGCAAGGATGTATCAAGTACCATTTTTTTGAGTATTTGGTATGACGTGACCTGGGATTGAACCCGGGTCTCCGGGATCATTGTCAAACACTCTACCATCTTGGTAATACAATAAAAATAAAATTTCATATGGGTTTGTTTTTGTTTTTTTTACATGTCAACTTTCGTAGCTTATTTAATATCGAAGCAATACTTTTAGGACAATAATGGTACTATTTAACGCTTACGTAAGGAGATAACAAAGTTCCAGATGTTTGAACATGACTTTAGTTCGAACTCGCTAACAACGAAATCCAAGTCCAGTACATTAACCACTATTCCACGGAGACTTCACCTGTCTGTCATATAGTTACAAATATTGTCATTTATTAAGTTTAGCTGTGACGAAATCTATTTGTCACTGCGATAGAATCAAACTTAATAATTTTGGTCTAATACTGCCAACTTCTCCGCCTTGAGCAGTTGGCGACACACGCTCATTTTTACTTGGAGTACAGCTGGTTTGAATTTGAACACAATCTGGGTTAATATTTACCTATAATTGGGAAATGAACAGATCGTTTCATACCTCTCTCAAAGAAATTAACGTGAAGTGAAACGCAAACAGCTTCGTCTAATATTTGAAATAGTGTCACCGATTCCATTTTCGACAAAGATAACCGTTACACTAACTACGCCTTCTCAGACCTTAACACTACATGATTCATCTACTCAGTCTTAAATCAAACTCAAATAAGTACACCACGTATTCTACTAAAATTACATGAATAAGTACACCATACAAGAATTTTAAATGAAAAGTTATGTAGCATAAAATTATTAGATGTATACACAGTAATATTCATAATGTCATACTTTACAGTGATAGAAAATTTATTCATTAGAACTCTCCAAGATTCACAACTAAAGGATTATCATTTTGAAAATAGCAGGTTTTGACATAATATATATTTATCTTGCAGCATAATCATATCTTGTCAATGCACTTAAAAAAATGTTTCTTCGTTAACACAATTGCTCAAATATGATATAGTGCAAATTTCAACATTCAGCTAGTAATTTATAGCAAACTACGAACTTACTTATTTAGCCTCGTACAAACGTATTTCCGTCTTTCCGTTGTTGTGCGTACAAAAACTCACACATTAATGTATATTTTTCATCTTTATCACTCTTCTTGTTGTTCTCTGTCTCTCACTCTCCCACACCACACACACACGTATATATATATATATATATATATATATATATATATATATATATATATATATATATATATATATATATATATATATATATATATATATATATATATAATGTTATGTTTAGCGTCGTAGAAAAAAAGACAGAGCGACCCGAGTTCAAATCCTGGACGAAGCTGCTTGCTTTTCACGCCGCGCTAACAATTTTCGGAAAAGTATGAAGCCACTTATTCTCCATCCATGTGTCAGTAAGTAGTTAAGCAGACGGTGCTCTTTTATTTTGCTATGGTAACTGTACGAGGAGAGGAAATTTCTGAATGCAAACCTGTTAAACTCCTCTTAAAAATGACCTTGTGTCAACATCCGGTTCGTGCGGAGGGGCTGGGTATATACATGCATATATATATACAACAAATACGGGACAATAACCTGTATTGTATAAGTATATATACACATATGTGTGTTGATGCTCTCTCTCTCTCTCTCTCTCCTCTCCTCTCTCTCGTCTCCTCTCTTTCTCTGTCTGTCTGTCTGTCTCTCTCTCTCTCTCTCTGTCGTGTATTTACTTATCTGCATTATTGTCTCATTGAATAAGGCTCGAACTCATTTTGTTGTGAATAGATCGTCAAGAAATTAATCTAGTAATGCCCCATAACATCTTCTATATAAACATTATAGTAAACTTTCATTTAAAACAAGGAAAACATTGCGTATTTTAGCAATGAAATACGAAATACCTCACGTAAAAATCTGACCATATACTATTGCGGACAACATGACTGATACGCGACTTAATTCAGAAAAATGTTCAACATTTCAATTAAAATATTCATCCAAGACACTCAGATCTCAACTTTACAGTAATACGTCTTTTCTAAAAAATATATATTTATTGTGAATATTTTCATGTCAAAAGCTGAATACCTACGGGTTTTACAATATATCTTTGAACCATATCAAAATCCTAACATCAAAAGTCAATACTTTCAACTCACAATTCCATGATTCACGAGTATACGTACAGCACACTAAGAATAGCGTTCAAATACTAGCTACTTTTACAATATTGAATCTGAGGAAAAAATATTTGGTTTAAATATTATAAGCACACCCTAGAATACATTTCTTTCTTACTGGTATCTCTTGGATTTTCCCTCAGTACTGAGGTTCTAGAATTTATAATCATTTATTCATACTAAAAGAACTTCAGTTATTCTGACGCTTATGATCGACATTTTAAAGATAGTATTCAACACTCAGCGCAATTATTTTACAGATAGAATAGAAATATAAAACATATGTGTACGTATCGATGTAGTGCACGAGGCTAATCGAAGATATATGTGTTTGAAAACGTATTTACAAATGAAAATGAGTTACATGCACATATAAACACGCTTATATATATATATATATATATATATATATATATATATATATATATATATATATATGTATATATATATATATGTGTGTGTGTGTGTGTGTGTGTGTGTGTGTGTGTTTTTCTGCGCGCATGCGTGTGTGTTTTGTTATACGTATCAAAATAGTAAATATACTACAAGAAATCTAAAATTGATTTGTAAAGCAAGCAAGAATATGTAAGTGAAAAAAAATCTATCTATCTATCTCTCTATCTATCTATCTGTCGGCCTGTATTTCCATTAACATGCACTAACGTAAATACAAAGTGACTCACAAATACATGTAAATACATGTAAAAATACCACATAAGACAGATAGATTCTAAGCAAATTAAGGAAATAGAAATAATCGTGTTCATAGCATGTTATGGAGAGAAAATATAATATATGTTTTTCCTTATACTTAGGTATATATCATTCTTAACTCGTAAATGAATTTAAAAGATATTTTATCATTTATATTCTAAGTACTAATTTTATCATAGATGACAGAACAAAATACCTGCTGTTATGAAAAACAAAAACCTCTTTTAGATGAGTTGAGTTTTCTATCTATCTATCTCTCAATATATATATATATATATATATATATATATATATATATATATATATGTGTGTGTGTGTGTGTGTGCGTGCGTGTGTGCGTGCGTGCGTGCGTGCGTGTGCGTGTGTATACTCCCACATTTATTGTTTGATGTGGACAAAGGGAGTGACGCACAAATATTTGTATTCTTAAAATCAGTTTAAAACATGGACACATACACACAATCACCCGCACGTACACACACACGTACACATAAACATACACACACACACACACCAAACATATATATATATATATATATATATATATATATATATATATATATATATACAGACACTCTCACTCATACAAATATACATACACACACACACATAGATATACATATATATATATATATATATATATATATATATATATATATATATATATATATATATATATATATATTCGGTTCTGTATTTCACGCAACCTGAGATCTATTTGTTAGATTAGTAATCGGAATTTTTTTTTCTGAATGATATTTTCTTTACGTGATTTATATTTACCACCAAGTAAAGTGTAAATCCATTTTCAAGACAAATAATGTGAAAAAATGTATATTTTTCAAGTAATGAGCAATCTTTCTCTTTTTTTTTTTCCTTTTTCTAAAAATTGTTGTGAATATATATATATATATATATATATATATATATATATATATATATATATATATATATATCATCATCATCAATACAGACCTCGAATTCTAACTAATATATCCTCGAACATTAATGTTAATCTCCTTATGTATATATGCACTAAAACTTAAATAACATATTGTCTATAGGGCATCTTTTTATATATATATATATACATACACCCTGTAATATATATATATATATATATATATATATATATATATATATATATATATATATATTTATATTACTGGATGTTTGAGCGAGTATGGGTCTATGTGCATGAATTTACGAAATTGCATTGTGTCTATTAACTTGATGTATACAACTGTAAGATTCCTAGCAGACTACAACCATTAAAAGACCTGCATCAGACGCGCACACGTACACACACTCCAGTATAAGATCGTGCCAAACTACATTCTTATAAAAGTCCCTCATAGTTTACATAACGACACAAAAATTGTGCTACAAAAGAGACAGTATAAACTGAATTGTGTATGGCCGGCGAATATAACAAGTCGACCACTCGTTTTTTATCATTTGAAGTCACTGCTCTCGTCCGAGTCAGACGTGAACAGCGCCTCTTCATCTAATTTGGAAGAAGATTCGTTATTCAAATAAGTCGATATAAACATGATTTTGCTTGATATGAAAGATAATGAAAAGGTATCGATGTTGGTTACTTGCTTAACGTTTGTAGCTGCCTATTCATTCTTAAACGTGTAAAATCTCGCCATTCATCGAGTAAGATTTACATTTCATTCTTCTTTCTCTCGCATTTATTTGAATTCAAATTCCGGGCAGGAAGAATTTTAGTAATATTCTTTGGTGAACACTTTGGGTTTAGCCAAGTTAAAGAGTCTACTTTCATGAAAATACACACACACACACACACACACACACACACACACACACACACACACACACACACACACATATATATATATATATATATGTAATTTGTGGTTTGCGTTATTGTGTGTGCGTGCGCGTGTATTTAAATGCAATGAGTAGGATGCTGGTTTTCTAATCATTTCTGGTGTGGCGAGATTTTAAGCCTCCTTGGGTACCTTGTCATGGGCCTTTTGCGCCAAAATAAAACTAACGTTCTTCTAGCAATGTTTTAATAGTTAGGAAAGGGGTTTTAGAGATCAAACTCTACTGAGTGGGCTGTAAGATTCTTGATAGTTGCTCAGTAGCTAAGTTTTGTTTCAAATGAGTTATTTTTATCTATCTATCTATCTATCTATCTATCTATCTATCTATCTATCTAGCTGTTAGTGGGGAGGGGCTAATATTTTATTGATTGACAGATATGAACCAAAAAATACAGTTAGAAATTAAGCAGAGCCAAAAGATAGTAATATCAAAATAAAAGATTTCAAATGAATCTGTCGGATTCCTAAAGGGGCTGAGATTTTGGGCCTTCGCTTGGGCAACATTCAAGAAAAGGGTACACACGCAAGCGCACCCGTTCATTGAGAAATACATTTACACATACACGCACAAACCAGCACACATTAATAGTAGGAACATGGAGATGATCAATAGAATAAATAATTCATTTTCTTTTTTTTTTCTTTTCAATTAATCTATATTTATTTTTCGCATAATTTGTGAATGCACTTAATTCAGTGTCGAATACACCAAATATAATACAGACAAAACTTCAGAACAAAATTCAGATCATAATCATGTCAAAGATAGATAAATTTATAGGTATGGACAGAATGAGTTAGAGAGAGAGAGAGAGAGAGAGATGTGAAAAGAGTGAGATAGAGAGACAGACAGACAAATAGACGAACAGATTTAATTTGCTGACAATTACACGAAACAGAATACTGAAAATTTTAGATCCAAATTCAGGTAAAAAATAAAAGATGGATAGATAGATCGATGGATAGATAGATAGATAGATATATGGATAGATAGATATTCATTTTGTAACTAAAACTGCATAAAAGTAATGCTGAGTCATTTCTCGTCGAATGTCGGACTTCGAAGTCGAATTCTCTGTCTATAGTTTATTTATTTATTTATTTATTTATTCATTCATTTATCTATTTATTTATTTGCTAATTCATTTTCATTTATTTATTTATCTATTTATTTATTTATTTATTTATTTATTTTACCCTAACTTAAAAAGAACAAATAGGTATTTTCGACCCATCAAAATAAACAGCACACGAATCTATTCCTTATATGGTTTCAAATTCCAGAAGAGTATAAACGAACAGATGTAATACGATAAATACATCAAAAATGACCTTTTCCCGAACACTTAACCGGTGTCCGGAGAGCTTCAAACAAATTTTAAATGACAGATCACCACATAATTATTGGTTGTGACATTTTTTGTTTTGTTTTGTTTTCGATTTTGTTTTTAATTTTTTTGTTTTTGTTTTTTTTTTTTCCTCCGAAGAATGTGTACGAAAGTTGTATTTGATCGAACGTATCTGCAGATCGAACGGGTCCCAATAATAATTATTTTTCATTGTTGCTTTTTTCGAAAATTTTTACGCTTTTCCGTTCTGTGTTATGTAAGAGTGTTGGGAATTAAAAGGGAAAGGAACAAGTGAGTTGTAAAAGTAAACGAAATCTACTTTCATGAGTGTTTTGGGAGTTTTAGGATCAATTCTTATTTAAGAACTGTAAAGGAAAAAAAAGTACCTCCAATAGAGAAGCTAAAATGCATTATGCATTTAATTGAAAGGAAGAAGAATAAAAACAACTAGTCGTTATCGCAGTGTTAGGAGCAGTTTAAGGGCAGTTGTAGCGCTTTGGTGATCTCTAGAAAGGAGAAGAAAAATTAGTTGAGGTAGAATTTTAGTGTATTTGCTCTGTAAAGAGTATGAATAATTAAATTTGCTTTACTAATGTGTACACTCTTCTAAACGACGACTCTTGATTTATCGTCTCGAAATTATTGATTAATAACATTTTCGAAGAATTGCGCTCAGCATTTCCTATGATGTTTATATTTCAAACACAAAAAAATATCAGAAATGAACAGGTGATTATCAATAGTTCTTTTTTTTTTTAAAGTTTTCAGTATTCGACTCATACTCGAGAAAATATTTCATTTTTCTTTTACTTTCTCTATCTCTCTCGATCTCTCTTTCTATCTATTCATGTAACTATCTGTCTGTGTGTCTGTCCGTATTTCACTGTTGTGGCACATCGGTGACCTCCTTGAAATGAGCAGAATTAGTAGAGGAAACATTTTTACTATATATACTGGAGGGAATTTTGTTTTTCTCTGTGAATTATGTATTATTATTATATTTGTTTTACTACCGTATACATTCGTCTATTAGTCGACTCTTGATTTCTGATGAAGACACTATCGATTTATGAAATTTGGAACGATTGCTTTCCGTCTTTCCTGAGATGATTGGATTTCAAACAGAAAATTATAAATCATAAACGTGCATAATAATTTAAAATATATATATATATATATATAGTTCTTTAAACAGTCGACCCATATACGTGAAAATACGATACGTCTTTTTATTTTTCCTTTCACTTTCTCTGTCTCGATCTATCTTACTCAGTCTGTTTCTCTCTGTCTCTTGATCTATCTATCTAGCTAGTCAGCGAGCTGTCTCATTGTTTGTCTATCTGTCTGTCTGTCGGTCTGTCAGTCTGTCTCCATCTCTCTTGACCAGTACGAGAATTAAAAAAACAATAGTTTTTCTATTTTCTTTGTCTGTCAGCCTGCCTGTCTGTCGGCATGTCTGTCAATTTGTCGGTCTGTCTGTCTATCTCTCTATCTTTATCCATATTTACCATCACCACCGCTCTGGCAGGATATGACACAAGGTCAATTTTTAAGTGGAGTTTAACAGGTTTTAATTCAGAGTTTTTCCTTCTAGACTAGTTGCCTCACCAAGGCTAGAAAAACCAAGTCTGTCCTACTGGCTTTATCTTTTTCAGTTTGTCTGTCTGTCTGTCTATCTCTGTTTGTCTGTCTATCTCTGTCTGTCTGTCTAACTCTGTTTGTCTGTCTATCTCTCTCTCTCCGCTTCATTTCACTCAATCAATAAACGGCTTTTTTTTTTCTTTTTCTTTTACTGTCTCCACCTCTCTGTCTCTGTCTATTAAACTCTAAGTAATTCTATCTATCTATTTACCTATCTATCTATTTGTTGGTCTGTCTGTCAATCTGTCTGTCATTCTTTCTTTTTCTTTCCCTTTCTGGATGTCATTCGACCCATACTCGACATATTTTATCTATCTTTTTATTTCACTTTCCGTGTTTTACTCTCTCTCTCTCTCTCTCTCTCTCTCTCTCTCTCTCTCTCTATCTATCTATCTATCTATCTATCTATCTTTCCCAATATATATTTTATTCTTGATGAAAAAATCGGGACTGCTTTGTCTTACTTGCATTTTCTAACGATGAAGCATCATGGAGATAAAGCGAAAGCAAGCCTTGTCAATTCCTCAGAACTCTCCCTAGTATTCTTAATTCCCTGTTGTGCATTTCCTTTGAAGCTTTAGAATCAACCATGTATTTCAAATTATTTTGGCGAGACTTTCCGAATTAATATTACTAGTAGTAGTAGTAAGAGGAGGAGGTGGAGGAGAAAGGGGAGTATCAGCATCACAAGTAGTAATAGGTGTGTTTTGCAACCGTCATACAAATAACGTATTCTGTAAATAAAGGAAAAGATTCTTGCATCCTTACTTAATTTTTTCATATTTTTCCACATCCAACAAATTACAGCGATATATATATAAATATATATACATATATATATATATATTTATATATATATATATACATATATATATATATGAGCGTTTGTGTGCGTGTGTGTTTGTGTGTGTCTATGTGTGTGTGTGTGTGTGTGTGTGTCACTCTATAACTACTGGCGATGGAATATGTTTGAGAGACCGGGTTTTTACGTGCACACACGCACGAGTTTATCTATCTATCTATCTGTACAAGTATATAAACACACACACACACACACACACACACACATATATATATATATATATATATATATATATATATACATATATATAGGTTTTATGTCAGTGAGTCTGTAAATTTCAGAAGAAGATGCATTTATTTTGGTCAATGAAAAAATATTTATTTTTTAATAATTTCTTAATGAACTTATTTAATTGATAGTTCAACTAAACATTATGCAGTGCACAGTTTAGATCAAAATTCGTCTAATAACTGCCAATCAGGCTACTGTGTTCGTAATGGGAACCTGTACAGTTCTCCGCGTATATTTCTCTACAAATAAGCTAAAACATTTGTGCGCACACACACGCACACGTATATATTTATATGTGTATGTGTGTGTGTTTGTGTGTATGTGTGTGGAGATAGATCGATAGATAGATAGATAGATAGATCAACATGAATATAATTTTGGGGAAACGTCATAGATAAAACAATGTGAATTGGGAATGTATATAAATATATACATATATATATACATATATATATATATATATATATATATATATATATATATACATATATATATATATATATATATATATATATATATATATATAGGAAGAGATACAGACTGGCAGAAACAGAGACACATAGAGAGAAACAGACATAGATAGATAGATAGATAGATAGATAGATAGATAGATAGATAAACTTGGTTCTCTATGAAACAGATAAGGCTGTTGATGTTACCTTACAGCTAAATAATTTTTTCAAGAAAATAAGGGATAATTTAGAATGCCAGATGGTCGGTAAAATGTAATGATAATGAGATCTTTGATATTTTAACAATTGTAAAGAGACCATATCTTTAATTGAAATCTTATGGTTAACAAAATACTATGAACAGTTTTTGATAGTAATATTTTTTATATATTTTCCTAAATTCTTTAATGTGTATTTTAATACATCGAAATAAAATCATGCAGTGTTTTTATTCCCGTCCCTCATTTCTATGCTTAATTCTTTTATCTTCTTTTTTTCAAAGTGTTTATTTATAGATACCCTTAGTTCATTTATGAATGGTCATCTTACTTTTAAAAAAATACTTCTGAAATTATAGTAGCGAGGATGCATTATGGTTTCTTCAACTAGAAGTGGCAACTGCTACAGCTACGATCGCCTCTGACTCCAGTTGCAATGCTAGTGCCAATACTACAGCAATAACAATTGCTGCTACAACAGCCATCAACTTTCTCCTCTCTATAACTATCCGTATTATTTCATTCCTTGCAAGTTTTTTTTGACACCAACATTAGGTGGTCGTCTTTAACTGGATTTTGAGTGACAGTAAATGCCCTCAAATGTTCAGGACTCTTCTCAGTATCCTGTCTGACTTAAAAAATGATGTAGCTTGGATAGTTTCGGCTCGTCCAGCGATTTCTAACTGTTTATTTTCATTATTGCATTTATTTTATTCTTCGTGAGTTTTCCATGGCTACCTGAGCTCGTAATATTTCCCAGAAATCTGATTGACAAATCTTCTCAGGTTTCCAGGACTCTTCTACGTATTCTAGTCAGTCTTAACAATGCTATGGTCTACTTTCTTTCTCTGATATACAATCTCTCTAGTTTTTTTTTTTTTTTTTTTTTTTTTTGCTGGCCTTTAGAGACCGTTCCAGGTGCACCCACTACAAGTGGTATCACTGTCATCCTCATTTTATTATTTCCGTTCTTGTGAGTTCTTCCCATCAGCTTTAGCTGGTGGTATTTCACTGGAGGCTAAGCCCCAGAATGTCTGCTCAGGTTTCCAGGACTCTTGTCACTATTGAAGACGATCTTAACAAGACTGTAGTCAGTATAGTTTTTATTCGTCCTTTGACTTCCACCTCTTCTATTTACCTTTCCAAGCCTTTGAGGTACCGTTCTAAGTACACGCAGCTCAATCAGTGTCACCGTCACTCACTGTTCCACATATTTCTCAACTCTCTGGCAAGTTCTAATTATTTGTCTCTTTTCTTCGCTTTCTTTGATTTTTACTCTGTGCTGTCATCCTCAACATCATCACTATTATCACTTTACTCCTTTGAGATTTTCTTATACAAGCCTTAGCTGATAGTTTTTTCACTTGAGTTTGAGTGACAGCACGTCAACTAAAGTCTCCTCAATTATCCAAGACTTCTCAATATTGTGGCTGATTTATATGATGCTATTGTCAGGATGATCTCCGATTTTCCTCTTATTTCCATGTTTTCCAGTCATTTTACGAAACCTTTGGGGATTGTTCCGAGGACACCAATTACAACTGGAATCACAGTCACTTTCATGTTCAATAGTTTATTATTATTTAAATAGTTTTAGTTTTCCACTGCGGTGTTAGCTGATGGTCTTCCACTAGGGTTTGAGTGACCGCAAGTCTCCTCAAGTCTCCAGAACACTTCTCAGTATTCTGGCCCATCTCAACAATGCAGTAGTTTGGATGGTCTCCAATCATCCTGTTATTTCCAAGTCCTCCAGTCCTTGTACTAATCCTTTGGTGATTGTTCCAAGACAACTAATTACAATTGATCTTATCGTCATTTTCTTGTTCCGCGGCTTTTTCAATTCTCTAGCAAGGTCGAGGTACTTATCCCTCTTTTCACAATATTTTAATTTCATTCAGTGGTCATCCGAGACAGCAAAGTCCACGATTCAGTAAGTTCTCTTTTTTTGTTGTTGACTTTATAAGATCTGGTCGTCTGGCCGAGATTTAGTAATCTGTTTGTATCTCGAAATCCCAGAGGAATTTGTGCTTGTCTTTCTCCAGGACAGATTGTGTATTGTGTATATACCATTAGTTCGTATGGTCAAACTTCATCCTCTTGCTCAATTCCCAGTGGATCACCTTGCCCACTGAGTCGTGCTTAGTCTTATATTCTTTCTCTGCTAATTTTCTGCATTTGCTTATTATGTGATTGATCGTTTCGTCTATTTCACCACATAACCGACATCTGCTGTTTTGTTGCATCTTATATATTTTCGCTTTGATATGTTTAGTCCTTATGGTGTTGCTTTATGCTGCCATTAGAAGAGATTCATTTTCTCTTTTAAAGTTTCTTTTTTTAGCCATGTCCAAGTTTTCTCATGTGAAATGTCACTTATTTTATTATTATAAGTTCTAATCGTTTATTCTGCTACGCTCAGGTATATTTTCGTAGAAATACTGAAAAGAAAAAAAAAACATTTGTAGAATCTGATTCAAATTTCTTTTAACTAGATCAATATCAAACAGCCTTTTATCTCTTTTGCAAACAGTGAGCATGACTTAGTGGTTAGAAGTGCTGGCACATGTTTTACAGCGAAAAATATTCCTCACAATTATTATCAATTCGTGACAAACATTTGGAAGCTATTTCTACCGAAGAGTTTTGTGATGGGGGCAGCTAATACATCTTTTTCTCATGGCGGTCAGTTTTTTAACGTGAAAATGCCAATTTTGGTAAATAAATACCTGATATAATTAATTATAAGAGTTGTATCATTACTATTATTAGAATAAGTAAACACAATTTTTGAATCAAAATTCGGAAAGTATTCAGTTGGGTTTTCTTTTTTTAAGAGAAGTAAGAACTAATTGATATTTTCACCCATTAAAAATAAATTGTAGAGGTTAACGTACTAATACAGGTAAATACATTTTTCTTTAATAAAAAAAAACAACTTCACACGTCAATACATTGCAAGATAAGATAGAGAAATACTATTCATCTTAGGAGCATCTAACTAGATTAACCCTTCGCAAAACGACCTGTTACCAGCTACTATCGATATCAATAACAATATTATTATAACTTTCATATCAATATAACTGTACATATACTTGGCTTAATTTCACGAACAATTCCCATTGATTTCATAATAAACTATTCCACAGAAGTAAACACACAAAGCGGGTGTCCTCGTGGTGTAATGGTTAAAGCGATGGACTGCAGAATCGTAGTACGCGAGTTCGTACTCCAGTCGTTCACTTTCGGGCAAATACCCTTGGGAAAGATATGAACCCCCTTATCCTCCCAGCTATGGGTTAAATAGTACCACTACCGTTCTTCTAGGAGAATGGCTTTGTCATTAAATAACCTAAAAAGAGTTGATATGCCATTAAACAAAGAAACCAAACCTAAACACACAAACACACGCACGCATACACACACACATACACACACGCGCATAACCCAACACAAATATATATGAATTCCTTCACAAAAATAATTTGAGTATTTTTCTGATATTGTTAAGTAAAGTTGGCGACCGTAGTTGCGAGTGACCAGAAGGCTCCCTTTTCAATAGCTATTACACCGAGATGATGGGGAGGGCGCTACTCCTTTCCCGGGATTGGTTCACTTTATCCTTGATACGTACCTTATATTGTTGAGTGTTAAGCAAGGATGTATCAAGTACCATTTTAAAAGTATTTGCTGTGACGCGACCTTGGATTGAACCCAGGTCTCCCGGACCATTGGCGAACTCTCTACAAAATCTATAAAAAAATTAATACGTACAAATGAGATGAGAAAGGTGAGATAATTATTTGTTTAGTCTTAATATTGCACTGTTTGCTGGCATTCTCGTACTTTATCTAGTCAACGTTCTTAAACTATTGTCCTTTTCACGTATATATATATATATATATATATATATATACTGTCAAAAAAGGTTTTGAGCGAGTGAAGTGCAAGATTGTTTCGGTCAAATAAAAGCACATGGTAAAAGAATTACGCTTTTTATTTCATCCTTGATCGAGAGTTGTTTAAAAATTAGGAGGGTACTGGGGGTGTAGCAAGATCAAAGATTCTCCAGTCTCTTGAAAGTACTCGAATTAGAATCTTGAACTCATCAATATATATGATTATATATACATATATTACGTAATCATTAATGAGCGTGTGTGTGTGTGTGTGAACATGCGTGAATAACATTACTTTGTGTGTATATATATATATATATATATTTATATATATATATAAGCTTAGCCATGAGGATCGAATCGAACTTGATACAGAAGTATATTTTGACACGCAAGTACATTCCTATTGATGTCCCTTCACGAGAAGAAAGGAACGATAAAAAAAAAAATTAAATTATTCTGTTTATTTTAATGATAAATAAAAATTTAGATAAATATATATGTATGTATGCGTCTGTGTGTATGTGTTAGATTGTGTGCATGTGTATTTAATTTTTATATTATAAAATCAATAATACGCTTTGGTTTATCTGCGTATACAGAAAGCTATAATTCGATTTAATTAAACTCATTTGTTAATCAAATATTGATTACTAACAGATGACTCACTGAGATTTACTTTAATCTTCGTTATTCAAAATCTATATATAACAGAAATTAAAATAATATCCACTATATTATATTATTAGATTTCTCACTCCTGTCCCTTTCTGCCATCTCTCTTTTTTTTTTTTTTTTTTTGGCTACCTTTCATTAGACCTTTTTAAGACTCAATGTCTTCATTTCTCTTCCTTATTTTCCGTCTTTTTTCTTTCAATTACTTTTCTGTTCCCCGCAAATAAACTCTTCGTTTATCTTTTCCCATGATTCTTTTTTTTTTCCTTCCGTCCCTCTTTTTTTTTTCCTTCCTTCTTTCCTTTCTTTCTTTGACCGATGTTCCTTTATTTCCAAACTCACCAACTTAAATCCGTAAACAAGAAGGAGCACAGCCTCATGAAGAAAACTCCTGTAATTTTCAATGCTTATATATATATATATATATATGTATATATATTGTCATCCACAGACAGACTGTTTCGGTGTATCATAACTCTTCAGTGTGGCTTGGACGCTTGAAGCTGGGATCGAAACCCAACCAACTTTACGTTAGACTTAGTATCAGACCGCTCGGCCAACACATCGTCAGACACATCGAGTATATATGTATTTAGGAGTTAAGAGTTAAGTGGTATATCCAAGTTAAATAGATGCGTATACGAATATAGCAATCCCCAAAAATTCTTACTCAAAAATTATGGCTACAAAAAATTTCTCTACCGTTGATTTTATCAAGGTGTATACATATCAATAGAGACATTTTGGGAACTCATCAAGAAAAACTTTTCTCTCAAGCTAACATATTTTGAATCAATAAAAATTCGTTCAGAACAAGTCATCTGTCCTCGATTTTGTTTGGACTCAACGTCCTGACTCGAACAACCATGAATAAATATTTCGACTCACTAAATTTTAAAGATTTGTTTAATTTTCGCGTCATAGAATGTTGATTGAGAAGATACATTTTACGAAGAGTTTTCGGAACAATATCAAACAAAAAAATATCGCGGCTTGTTAAATCAGTCCTAAAAAAATTGGAATCCATCGATTCAAGTAAACAGACTAATTGATTTCTAGCTGAACTGATTAGAAACAATCTAAAACATCTTTACTGTGTTTAACTCTCCGTCTTTTAAACATTTTTGTTTCAACTTAAAAACTAAATTTTGACCAAAACTTTTTGTTTTTTTATATTTTCGTAGAAATTTAATAATACGACACAGAACCCAAGAGATTTGAGCTGCATCTAAGTTCTGCGTGTGGGTGTAAGTCTGTGAGGGATTTGTTCAGCTGTCGTAAACATGCATCAGTTAGCATCAAAGATTCAAGAGGTGACCGAGGCATCATCATGAATGATACTTGTTTTTATTAGTTTGTTTGTTATTTAATGGCACATCAACATTTTCGGATTATTTAATGCCAAATCCATCCTTTTAGAGGGACATAGGTGAGAGGATAAAGGGTTTCAGACCTTCCACAAATGTATTTGTCAAAAAGGGAACGTAATAGCACCACTGGAGTTCGAACTCACGTACTGCAATTCCACAGTTTAGGGCTTTAACCGTTACACCACAAGGAACCCACCACCGTTATTTGTTTTGAAAAAATACAGCAGATAGAGAGAAAGCTTTGTTTTATGTTATGTAAAATGTTCAGTTGTCAAGTGTTAGCTTCGCCCATCTTCACAAATATAGAGGTTCAATGAATTTTATTAAGAAAAACGTAGTTGGATGCTGAAATTCTTCTTCTGATAGATAGATAGATAGATAGATAGATAGTTTGATTTTTCGTAAAAGACGGCTATATAATGTTATGAAAAGATGCAAGCAGGTGTGCATATTGAAACTGATTTCCTTGATATAGACATTTTTGCAACGACGTAGCTTTTGACCTGCTTATCTTTACAGATAATCATATTTTCTTGCATGAGGAAAGCGCGTTTAGCTGCCGTGAAATTCTCGCAGATGCGAACATCAGTCCAACAATTCATCCCTCTTTAAAACTGCTGTTAGTTTCAGGAAGACCAACATTGCATTCTAAATAAATTCCTGCAATAGAAATCTGCCTCTGGGAATAATGTGTACATATTTTCTGAAGCAGAATGCGGAGTAAACATGCAAGCCGTTTCACTTGCCGTAACGTCATAAATACTTATTTGTGCACATTCACGACTATTAAAGTCTATCTATCTATCGATGGATTCTTTGTCTTTTCTTAGCAATTCTATTTTAGATATACTTTCATTGTTGCTTCATTTTTTCTCGTCATCACAAAGTTTCGGCGGCACCATTGTGCAGTCTTCTTCTAGCACCTAACGAATAAGTGTATTTTTTTACACAAACCTTCCGCCATGGAAAAGATGTGAGAAAAGTCCATTTCCTGCGGAGTAAAACTGGTTTGTATTCAGAGTTTCCTTCTCCTAAACTGGTTGCCCTCGTAAATCTAAAAAAACATTTTGTCCCATTATTTATCCAAAGCTTGGTGTAAAACATATTTAGACTTACCTTTTTTTAAGAAACTAATCGGGAAAGGGAAACGCTAAAAGCCTCGTCCAGGAATTGAACGATTTCATTTCCAGTGATGATCCTATTTACCCAACCCCTCCGCTCGGGCAGGATATGACCCAAGGTCAATTTTTTAAGCGGAGTTTAGCAGGTTTGAATTCAGAGTTTTCCTTCTCCTAGACTAGTTGCCTCACCAAGGCTGAAGAACCTAGTCTGTCCTACTATTTACCCATAGCTGGAGGGAGAATGATTGGATTCATACCTTTCCCAAGGATATTAGTGCTATGTGAAATGCAAACAGTCTTGTCCATGAATTGAACTCGAATCGCCGTGTCCATGTCCTGTGACGATAACCATTACACCATGGGCACCTCCATTTCCAGTGATGATAGCCATTACACCAAGTACTCCTTGGCAATAATCAATAGGAGTAACGATATAATACTTTTTAATGTGATTTGTTGAAATAGCATTCATGTCTTCCAAGATCTCTTATTGATAGGAGGAACCAAGTAAAAATTTAGATATTCTAAATGATATTTCAATCGAAAAAGACTGTTTTGCTAATGGCATCACAGAAAGGTCAAGAAGCATGTATGTACTTACCAACCACTTTGCAAGGCTAAAATGGAACAAAAGGTCCATTTTTAAGTGGAGTTTAACAGGTTTGAATTCATTGTCTCCTAGACTGGTTGTTAAACCAAGGATAACGAACCCAGTCTGCCCCACCATTTACTGGGGGGAGAATTATCAGATTTATATATTTCTTAAGGTTGTTAGTGCTCCTTGAAATGTGATTAGCTACGTCTACGATTTCAACTCCTGTCACTATATCCATTTCATACGATAATACCTATAGCACGACGGGTACCTCCCTGTTAAGAAATATGTATATATGCTAGACCTTTGATTGGTCCAGATGAGTTGCGACCAGTTTTGGATGGTTCGGTGAGAAACTCAAAGAAGAGGTATGAGGTTAAGCCTTTTGTCGGAAGAAGACGTACAGTCGCTTCCAGATCGGAAAATAAACGTCGACACTAGTGAAAACTCAAAAATTGTCCGCACACTCATTTTAAAGAACATGTTTCCCAAGGGGAAGTATTCTACCACAGTCTTAAGTGATTGCAGCTCTTGTAATTAAATTTCCTAACCTCTTCGAAGATAAAAAAAACAAACTAACATCAATAACATTGTTTAACAACTGCAGTTGTTTTTTTATTTGTTTTTTTCCCCAATCAATGACGATCCACATCTCATTATCGTCCAAGTACTTGAAGTGGTTTAACTTTACTTGCTATTTTGTGAATATCTGTCTTCCTTTGGGTTTTCTTACTTATAATTTAATGCTATCATCTCAATGATAAAAAGTAGCAGGGATAATAATTCACACTGAAAAATATGCTTCAATGTATTTCAACTTTCATTAAACCTCCTCTATTTCTTTATTCTACTTTCTCGTTTTCCAGATTTTTTGCTTTAAAGTTTATTGCTTGTAAACTCTGAATATTATTATTCATTCTGATATCCATGACTTGCAGAATTAAGTTATATGATTAGCAGTAAACTAATCATGCCATGTTTTGATTTTTTTCTTGTTTATACTTACTTCAGAATATGCTGGTCTACAAGCAATAGGCCTTTTGTTCCTCCTTTTTGGCAGCTTTTCTACTCTTTGTTGGGGTGGAGGGAACCATGACCTTCTATAGAGTTTTGAGTTTATTCCCATATACTTGAGGTATTAAGGTTTTCCATGTTACAGGCATGCATGTTTTCGGTCTGTAGTTGCTTGAGGCGTTTACTTTTTTTATGAACTTGATTGAACGTCAACTGTGTTACACGAGATACTGGTATTGTCTGTCCCGTTTCTGTTGATGAACCAGCGCTTAAACCGGTTTTTATATTAGCAGAAATGTTTATTTGTTTTCTTTTTGCTTTACGCTAATGAGAAATACAATATTTTCAATGATAGCACAGTGATATAAAACCGTCAGGAATTACATGATAAAAATAACGTATAGAATGTATTTAGTTGATCAGAGAATTCTTGTTCTAATCACAACTCGCCAAATATATGGTACGAAATACAATTTAGAATAAACTAAGTATATTTTGGCATGAGAAAACTGTTGATAAGATGATTGCATTGTGCCAGAATGTAACTTATCAATTTTCTTTAAAAACTTCTATTAGAATGTTTGCTGGTTGAAAAGACATTTACTAGTATCCCAACAATGTCAAATAATACTTGCTTTGATAGTCAAATGTTTATCTAGAATTTTTAAAAAATACTGGTATATTTGATAAAAAATAACTTGGGAGGGTTGCATTTATATACATGTGAAAGTAAATTATGGAAAATATTTGGACAATGTGGAAAAAAATAAAAAAACAAAGTAATCTGGAAGGAAGGATTTAATAAGAAAAAAATTGCGACGTTGTAATGTTTCGGTTTCAACAAACCATCATCAAGTTTTAATATATATATATATATATATATATATATATATATATATATATATATATATAATCTCCTCTCTTTTTTTGTATTTCGTTAAACATCCATCGATGATCTAATGACACTTCATAACATCTTTTCGTCATGATGGTTTATTGAAACCGAAACTTTATAACATTGACTTTCTTTCAGATTGAATTTTAAACTTTTTTTTTCAATTTTTCCGCGCACGCACGCATATATATATATATATATATATATATATATATATATATATATATATATATATATATATATATAAGTGTGTGTGTGTGTGTGTGTATTTATATTTTCAAAACAGCACATAGCGTTATTTTGAAGTTGCCATCTAGTTCCGTCATGGTTTTAACAAATCTTTGATTCAACAACCTACAAATCAGCAGTTGTACGGCCACTTACATCACATCGCACAAAAAATCCAAGTACGACGAGCAAAACATCATGGGCACTGCTGGAGAAGTAAGTACGATCTTTTAAGCGATGTTCTCTTATGAACTCTGACTCACAGATACTCCAATCATGGCTGCCCAAAAAGGATTTACAAGCATCAAGTCCATGAGGACAAAAAGATGCAGTCTAGAGGACCTGCCAAGTGCGATGGCTGATAGAGACGGATGGTGAGAGAGTGTTGGAACTTCGTACTAACAGCACAACATAATGATATATATATGCATATATATATATATATATATATATATATATATATTGCTGTACTTATAAAAATAGTACTCAGTGACAATGGTAAAGCATATATATATATATATATGTATATAGTTTGGGTAACGTATACATGCAGTCAACCACACTCTCGATGATGATGATTTTAGCAGTCAAATGATTGTATAGGCTAGAAACGGAAAGTCACCACGCGCTGCTGATTTTACGTCTACACCACCCTAACTTGTATATATCAATCCAAATATATCAATTTAAGACTGGTACCATGCGTGTATTTACTCAATACCTCTACATTGACAGGGTCAGACACAAGATCAATTTGTCAGCGGTTTTTCCCTCAGAGTTTTCCTTCTTTCAGTATGGTTGCTATGCCAAAGTTAAAAAGCTCAGTCTACCAAGCGATTGACTCACAACTGGAGGAAGTACTGTTGGATGCGTACTTTTCCGTAGGCTCTTAAAAGTATATGAAATGAAGATAGTCTCGTTAAAGATTTGTGTCCATATTTTAGGACGACAACAGTTACACCAGAAAAGCCTCTGTAAGACTAGTAGAATGTAATCAAGAAAGATTGTTTTGAGAAATTAGGTAACATCGAATAAACTCAATAGGTGGATGGAGGATATTGTAGTTTAAGAATTGCATACATGCAAATTCTACTTTATTATCATAAGCATCTTTTAGGATATATATATATATATATATATATATATATATATATATAGTTAGTTAGTTAGTTAGTAAGTTAATTGATAAGTTGACCGACCGAAGATTCCTTTTTCAATAGCTACTATACCGAGGTACACGGTGGGGAGTTACGCTTTCCCCTGGAATGCTCCACTTACATTTTACTGGTACTTTAACATGATGAGTGTTAAGCAATGAGAAATCAATTATATTTTTTGGTATGATTCCACATGGAAATGAACCTCTGTCTCGCCGTCCGTTGGCCAAACCTCTAACCATTATGCCTATATATATATAGTTCATTGTTGGGAGAATGTTTCTGTGGAAGAAACTTTTAAAGGAAAATTTTAAAGTTTCTTTTCTTAATTGCCTTTCAAAGGAGTCAATTTGCTACAAGAAATGCGATGTAAAATGTACTCGTAGTGAAGCATATCCATTGCCATTGGTCAACTTTTCAGTTGAACAGCGTATACGTCTCTTAACCAGTGTATATATATATATATATATATATATATATATATATATATATATATATATATCTGAGTGTATATATATATATATATATATATATATATATATATATATATATGTCTGAGTGTATGCGTGTGTGAATAGATATATCATTCTCTGTCTCCCTCTCCTTCTCTTCTTCCCTTTCTTTCTCTTTTGCTCTCTCTCCTTTTCTCTCTCTCTCTCTCTCTGTTTCTGTGTCTGTGTTTCGGTACGTATACATGTAACTAAATCAATAAGCCTGTAGCTGAAAGAAGAGAAAATAGTTTATTTCCATACTAAAAATAAAATAAGATAATATATATATATATATATATATATATATATATATATATATATATATATATATATATATTTGTAGCACATGCTCCTTCAGTGTCAATGCACTTCATATATTGCTGAATATAAATCACATAGAACGTAATACAGTGAATATTTGGCAAGAAATTCATTGATAGATATGTATCAGGCTACAAACCAACCGATTCACCTTCATATGCAAACACACATACACAAATATAATACAAATTTACGTAATCAATTATTTTTCATTTTATTTATCTACTTATATATTTTCTTTGAAAAAGAGAAGATTCCTAAAGAAATAATGAAACGAAATCCTAATGCAACGGTTAGAATATTGAGTTTTATGCAAAGAGACTACCATTTTCGATTTCCTCGTTCAATAGAAGAATCTTATTTGTTTGGAAATGTGATGAAAGGGAATACATAATGATAGATTTTTAAAAAAGATGAAAAAGAAAAAAATATGCTTTATACAATCATTAAAAATTCATGTTTGTCTCAACTTCAATACGTATATCTCTCTTCAGACATCAGATTTTATACAGTTGCGTAAATGAGAAAAAAACTGTATAGAAAATCAGATTGACATGTTTCACAATTGGTCTAACGTCTTCAGAGAGTATATATATTCAAGTCTAATTTTATTATTCTATACATGCTATTTCGGCTGAGGTTGTCGAATACACCGATTGCTTTCCTGCAGAGAGGTAAGACTCCCTCCCAAAGAATGTCCTGGGTATGTCACTAAACAATATGATGGTAAGGTTCCAATAATGTTGATACTTTGAGAATGCCACCGCTCCCAGGTCACATTCGGTCCAGAGTTGAAGCACCTGGTAGGATCTTATCTATTGGTCTAATAGACTTAAACTACGTACCTATGCTAAACTGAATTGCTTGAAATAAAACTATTTTGACATTTAAATTGCGTATTTACGCTAAATTGGATGCCTTGAATTAGAACTGTTTTGACATTGAAACTGTACTTAAGCTTAACTGAATAGTTTGAAATAGAATTGTTTTAAGATTGAACTGTGTATAAACAAAGAATATACTTATACTAAACTGAATTATTTGAATTAGAACTGTTGTACTAAATGAATAGAATTTTTTTTACAACTAAACTGTGTACTTATGCTGAAATGAGTTGTTTGAAATAGAACATTTTATTTGAATAAAACTGGATTTGGTATTAGATAACCTACAGAGGTTAATATGCCATAAAACCCAAATAATCAAACAAAAATCTAACATGATAACATCGAGCATTCTTTTTATGCTAAACCTGTTCTTATATTAAGTTCTTCTTCTGTTATTATTATTTTAGTCATTTGAAAGTTTTTCACACCAGTGTTAGCTGATGGGTTTTGACTGGAGTTAGAGTGACGGCTAGTCTCCTCAAGTCTCCAGGACTCTTCTCACTATTCTGGCCGATCTTCATAATGCAAGTGTTTGGATGGTCTCAACTCATGTTCTTGTATCTGAAAATTGTATATATATACATACACACACACACACATATATATATATATATATGAGAAAATCTGAAGATAGAAGATTTTTTTCTTACCCCCTCAAAAAGATGGTGTGAATCTAAGAGTAAGGGCTAAATAGGGTAATCGAATTTGGTTTATTTCAGATTTTATCCAGGTCTTTTGTCGGATATTGTGTACTGTCTTTTGGTCTTTTGAAATATGGTCTTTAAAAACGTTATATATATATATATATATATATATATATATATATATATATATATATATATATATATATATATATATATATATATATATATATATATATATATATATATATATATATATATATATATATATATATATATAAAGGTGTAATGGTTATCGTCATAGGAAATGGACACGGTGACACGAGTTCAAAACCTGGATGAGACGGATTGCATTTCACATAGCACTAATAACCTTGGGAAAGGTATGAATCCAATTATTCTCCCTCCAGCTAAGAGCAAATAGTAGGGAAAACTAGGTTCAAAAGCCTTGGTTGGCAAGTAGTCTTGGAGAAGGAAAACTCTGAATTCAAACCTGTTAAACTCCGCTTAGAAATTGACCTTGTGTCATATCATGCCCGAGCGGAGGGGTTGGTATATATATATATATATATATATAGAATGAAAGAGGAACAGATATAAAGAGCGGGAAAAGAGAAAAACAGAGAGTGCCTTTGTGTTGTTAACTAATCGCACCCTCAACACCGGATCAGTGATGTACAGGTTATTCGAACCTGTTGCGTAATGATATTTCATTTGAGAAAAAACGATGGGAAATTCTGTGTTTTGCATTTTTGAGAGGCACGTTTCTGGTATCCTATAGAGCGAACGCACGTTTTTTTTTTATTTTATTCGTTTTTCAATAACCTTATATACAGGCTTTGATATTTTCCTTTGATAATGATGCGACTTTCTTCCGTTGCATGGCCGTATAATACATATACAACCATATACACATACACGCAGAAACAAAATCAACAATAATTACGAACGAACACACTTCTTTAGAAAAATATACCTTTCACACTTTATTCGAAATAGTTGCCGAAGGGTCGCAAAAGGTTTATGTGTGAGAGGTGAGTTGGAGACTGAACAAACTGCAACATATTGACCCCCAGTTCCTTTATCTTTAGCAGCACTTCTTTCGCGTTCTGCTTGGCTGCTCAATCTGGAGTCCTGAGAGCCCTTAGCCTTCTGCTGGGTGCTAGTTCTCTCTACAGCATCTTATCTCCGATTAACTTTCTCCAACTAACTGAACTTCCTGTGGCACCGGGTTATAATCATTGTTTGACGTCCACCTGCTTCCTGTGAGCGTCGTATCTGCACCCAATTCAACCCATCCACAGTCAAGGTTATACCCTGATATCTTCGACCGGATGCACCTGTTCCTTGATTGACGTCTAGGTCGAAAGTCAATATGTTACACTTCATTTTAAAGAAATATTCTTCGGAAAATTCACGGAATATAGCCGTCCTTAATCATTAGCATATTAATGAATATAAGAAACAATGTAACGGCGGGTTTTATCGGTTCCTTTGTCACCGGTTTTAACTTAGATCCTCTTTCTTCATTTCTTCGACAGATTTTCAAAGGAATCAAAAGTATGTTTAATTTGTCTTATCATTGTAACTGAATTGGTAAGTTTTATTCATTTTCTGTTGATTTTGTCTGAGTTATCCAAGCTATGTTGCGTATCAAGTAGATGAAGAGATGCGATAAAATCTTTGTAATATATTTCCTTTCTCTTCCGTACTTTAGTTGACTTCTGGGGACATCTGGATTAAAAAATGTTTAAGCATCGTTAGAGTGATATATTGTATCTTTTATTTGCTTTATTAGAGACGTAATTTTATATCGATGATAAGATCATGCAGATGTGTACAATCGCATTAGCTTCTTTTTTTTTTTTTTGTGGGTGGCGTTCTTTATTTCTGTGAGATAAGATGTTCGTCAGCTCTTTTCTTGATATTGTGCTGATAAATTTTTGAGAACATTTCTTACAGGATATCATGCAAATTAATGATGTGCTATCATTTCTTTTTATTAGTGTTGAATATGTTTTTAAGTATACTGGGTATATTTCTAATTATATCTAAAGAGTTAGGTTTCTTTCCGGTTTTTAAAGTAAAATCAAATAAAGAATGTCAAGGAAAGACCAATTGTGTGAATAGGGCCGGTGAAAGATGGACAACACCGACAATATCTATCTTACAGAAACGAAATACCGTTGTCAAAAATAGAAAGAAAAACGTCCTATATTGTTTCGGGTTTCATACTTTTATATCCCACTTTCTAATATAACCTGATTGGTGTTATACGAAAATAAAAACCTTGATGTATTTTTGTAAGTATGCAACTATGTTTATGATTTTGCTTTCATTATAATCGCCACAAAATAACTAGCTCTTAATTTCTCATTTCGTCTAGCCTCTGTTGTTGCAGATTTTTACGACCGTAACATGCAGGTTCTTGTTCATCTGTGGCGAAAATGCACAGCAAATGATGACGGTTGAAACAGTATTTGGCGTGCAGAAAAAAAAAAACATGGTCGATCCAAAACGGTAATTTTGCGTATTTTATAGTTGAGCATTATTACCTGAGAGCGTCTCTAGACACGTGTACACTGGATGTTTTCAAAAGTTTGATATCATTTCGTAATTTAACAATTGGGCCAATTCTCGGTAAAATGATCTCAAACTTAAACAGCATCTGCGGAAACAACTTAAAATCATGTTTAATGTTAACATTTTACCTTCAAGTTAAATGGATAGAAAACATAAAACAATAAGCTGAAAATTTATATTGTTTTCTTACATTCTGTTAAAAACTGACATCATCTGAATAAGAATCAGTCAACTTATTAGCTGACGAAATAATATAATTGTTTTTCTGAAACATCTTGTATGCTGTCTTATCAGAATCCTTTCTAAAGCAATCTAAAAGAAAAAGGGAAAAAAGATTCATGTTCTTGAACATTCTCATTAAAGAACAATGGCATAAGACCTTTTTTTTTATCTTTCTTATTTTACTGTATTTTAGTTTTCGTAAGAATGAACGTAGATTATTAGATAGTGTATGCATGGATTTACACCTATAACGAGATTTTCTCGTGGATCATTAAGGTCTTGGATCAAGAAATGTAGTTAAAACAATAGCCGAAAGGTTTCAATTAAAAACACACGCATATTTCGTACATAGAATATCTACTAAACTGCATTCACTTTTATGGAGACTGGAAATGTTAAGTAAAGAATTAAAAGCATTCATTGTGTGTGGGCTTTTATTTAAAAAAGTTATATTAAGGAAGGATTATTCATACGCTGAAAAAATATGTGAGGGATGGAACGAGCACACACACACACACACACACACACACACACACACACACACATATATATATATATATATATATATATATATGTGATGGCGCTTTTAGGATTTTCAACTTCATTAAAAATATGGGGAATTTCATTTTTAGGTGATCCTATATATCTATATATCTATATATAATTAAGTTGGCGACCGTAGTCGAGCGCAACCAGAAGGCTCCATTTTCAATAGCTACTACACAGAGGTGTAGGGGTGGGCGCTACTCCTTTCCCTAGATTGCACCACTTTACCCTTGATACGTGCCTTATATTGCTGAGTGTTAAGCAAGGAGGTATCAAGGACCATTTTTAAAGTCTTTGGTATGACGCGACCTGGGATTGAACCCATTGACGAACACTCTACCCACTAGACCATGGAGCAGGTCTATAGATAGATAGACAGATAGATAGATATTTATCTCTCTTATATGGATATGTAATAATAAATAAGTATATATTAGCGTTTATATATAAATCTAATAGCATAGATCCTTATCTACGACCAATGATTTTATGCCGTCTTTAGACGGCAATCATCAAGAAGACCAAATATTTTCTGCCTGATGATTGCCTTGTAAAACTAGTATGAGACCAGTGGTCATAGATAAGGATTCATGCTATCAAGATATATAAATACTAATATACATTTACTTTTTTATTATATAATCACAAATATTGAGTACTCTCAAAATCATACTGCATTTGATCTACTACTCACCAAAGTGAGATTGTGACAACCATAAACGGTTGTTATATATATATATATATATATATATATATATATATATATATATATATAGTAAAGTTTGATGGACACTCAAACTCGGTTAAGTCGTCATAATAAATTTATTTCGGCAGAGAATATTACTATACTCTCCGTCTCGTCAGATGACTATTTACATGCTTCTCTCTAGTTACAGAGTAGCAAATGTGAAGTTACAGTTCGTATTTTGAATTTAAAATAAAGGAATTAAAAAATAAGAAATAAAAAAATAAAAATTAGAAAATAAAAATAAAAAGATAAGATAAAAATAAACATTAATATAAGCATAAAAAAGAATATATATATATATATATATATATATATATATATATATATATATCTTTATTATTCGGATAAGTTAATGCTGAGTAATAGATCAAAATTAACGGTCAGTATTCATATCATTTATTGAAAAAATATCTCGTAAATTTCGAAAATCCCATCCAAAAATGATGAATTAAGATTTTTTGAGATTTCCTCTTTATATTGCTTGTATTATTTAATTTGGTTTCTTTGTTTAATGGCGTATCAACTCTGTTTAGGTTATCTAATGCCGAAGCCATTCTCCTAGAAGAACAGTAGTGATACTATTTAACCCATAGCTGGGAGGATAAGGGGATTCATACCTTTCCCAAGGATATTTGCCCGAAAGTGAACGTAATAGCGCGACTGGAGTACGAACTCGTGTACTACGATTCTGCAGTCCATCGCTTTAACCATTACACCACGAGGACACCCGTATTTAATTTGTTTTCAAAAACACTCGAGAAAAATGTTTATTAACCTGTTTGAAATTCACATTTACCATAAATTCCTGCGCTTTTGTTCATTTGTTTGACCCCGAACAAAATTGAAACTGCACCTCTGTTAAATTAATCATCGTTAACTAAAAGCATCTTTAAAGCCTCAAAAGCATCTTTGCTATTTCTTTCAAGTGATCTCTGTTGATCCTCACCGGTGCTATTTAACTTTCGCTAATATTTAACAGGATTCCTATTAAATTTAAGTTCGGGGAACGAGGCTAACATTTCAAGAGTACTAAATCATGATACTAGATCAATATTTTTAAACGATTCAAAGTATGACTCAGATCTCAATCTTGTATGTAAAAAATGCACCGTATGTATCCATATACAAGTCAACGTCTTCAACATTTCGGTTTCATCTAATGGTAAATCACCCTTTGAGGGTTATTAAATTTTAAAGCCATCCATGTAGAAGAACAGTAGTGGTACTATTTAAACCATTGCTGGGAGGATAAAGGGCTTCATACCTTTCTCAAAGGTGTAAATGCGAAAAAAAACGTAATCACGTGACTGAATTCGAACGCGCTTACTACATTGTCGCAAGTAGTCACTAATGCCACGAGCACAGTCCTCAGTATTATGATAAATAGATTTTCATCTATTGAGACATTAACTATGGATGGGTCAAATTCTTTTATTAGACACACTTTATTACTCAAAAACAACCGCACCAACTACAGCAAAACACACACATACACACACACACACACACACACACAAACACACACACACGTGCGCGCACGCATTATCCTGTGTTTCTTGTTTCTTTACGAGGTAACATATAAAAAGATTGTGGGATATTTTGGCTTGTTGCTTGGTTTCCTGTTTGGTTTAACAGTATGTTTGGTTAATTTTATTTAGAATTCTTTTTTTTTTTCAATTAACTTTATGGTTTCATGTACATTAATGATTCATAATTTGCAATAGAGTTATACTTTTAAATAATTATTCTTAATGGTGATAGAGGTGCCCGTGGTGTAATGGTTTTCTTCGTAAGAAATGTACACGGCGACGCGAGTTCAAATCCTGGCCGAGACTGATTGCATTTCTCATAGCACTTATACCCTTGGGAAAGGTATGAATCCAATTTTTCTCCCTCCAGCCATGGGTAAATAGTAGGGCAGTCTAGGTTCTTCAGCTTTGGCGAGGCAAATGTCTAGGAGAAGGAAAAACTCTTAATTCAAACCTGTTAAACTCCGCTCAAAAATTGACCTTGTGTCATATCCTGCCCGAGCGGAGGGGTTGGTAAATATATATTCTTAATGGTAATAATTTATACACAATCATACGATTTCCAGAAACATTTTTTTGTTCAAACACAGTTACATGGTTTAAAGCGATACTACTTAATAATAAAAAGAGAGTCCCTCTAGTGTAGTGGCTAATGTTCAAGATTGCAACATCGTTGTTAGTGAGTTCAAACTGAATTCGTGCTATACCTTTTACTTTATGACGAATACCTTTAAGAAATGTATTAACCCTCTTATCCTCCCAGTTATAGGTTAAGTATTATCACTACTGTTCTTTTACAAGGATGGCTTTGGCATTGAATAACCCTCGAATTTTGATATGCCATTCAACAAACCAAATAAAACCTAATAATGATTTTCACACTGCTTTATTGTCTCAAGTATTCTAGTAAATTCTTATAATTTTCAAACTAATCTATTTGACCCAATGTTGGGGTCTTAAAATATGTGCTACCACTTTGTATAAGAGTTGGTCTTGAAGTACTGCTAACGAAATAATACTCGAAACTTCCTGAGCTTCTATCATTTGAGCCTCACCACCGGATGCTGTTAAGCGTAATACCCTTGTTTTTAATGGCTTTACCCATCTTTAGGTTATGTAGTCAGCTAATTCAATTCCCCACCACTTTGGTTCAGTTTAAATAAGAGTAAATTCTTCTCTGTACTTCTTTTTTTCAAAGTATGGTAGTAATATTATAGAGTCAAACAGGATAGTAATTGTGTAATATAACAATGCCACTCTATGAAATCAATGTCAGTTTTAGCGGCAGAATATAAAGACGTTGTTGGCCGTTACTATAGAAGCAATGCTCTTGACATGAAGAGTAGAAACATCTCCATCGTTGGATTTTGAAGTCTTCAGTCGCTTACGTATTCCATCCTGATGCCCTTCTTTGATTATCAAATGAAAATAATGAATATTTATACGTTGCCCAACACTTAAATGCTGTGATATTCTTCAGTGCAGAGATTAAAAAAAAAACCTCTCTTGTAATGTAAGTTAAAGAAGTATAAGACAAGTACTAAGAACATCAGTATTATCATGAAATTACCGAGTGTTTTTAAACCTTTCTAACATACTGTATATTTGATTTAAAAAGCTTGTCTTTCAAAAAGATTTTCTGCAGAAATATAGAAGTAAAAATGATGATATCGATTAAGCAATTAAACTATTTGTAAAATTAATATAAATTTTAAATAGATAATTTAATTTCAAACAATTAGGTTTTAATTATATAGCGAAATTAGCTAATTTTGAAAATTATTCAATTGTAATTACAATTATAAAGATAATGATTCAGTCAATACAATCTTAATATAAAATACCTGAAACTAAAAGAATATGAAATATAATAATGGCATTTAATTTTAAAGATGTTTATCAACATGTAAAGTAAAAGTGAATAAACATTCACGGCCTGAAATGAGTGTGTTTTTAGTAAATATAAACTAATCAGTACACTAAATTTACGAGCTAAATAGTTTCACAGGTTCACATTTCTCAGGATTTAAATAAATGGTTTCTGACATAGCCATTGTCTCTCACATAAATTTGTTTCGACCGTTTTATTTATTGATTCTAACGGTATACCAACTGTACTTGGGTTATTTTATGCCTAAAGGTTCGGTCAAAGAATCACGTTCATTATAGGCTCATTATAGGCTTATTTTTTTGTGGAATTGTTTCTTAGGAGTTTTATTTTTTTTCCACGGAGTAATATGTTTTCAAATATTAATATCTAATATTAATAATTTACAGTTTCAAGTACCTAATAATGTTCCTGAGTAAACAATTATAGCTTCAAGTAGCAATTCTTAATACAAATAATTTACTATTATCTATCATCTCGTATCCCTATCGAATATGAAAATGTTCAAATAGATCTATATGCCATATATATGGGACCCTAGCTGGTACAACCACTCCATATCATAGTTGACCAGGGAGTAATGGAAATAATGATTACTTTACATTCCCAAGATCTACAGGGGAAGTTCAGGGTCAAATCCAGGATTCCTTTTTTCAGGGGTTACACGTTCACCGTATTCTAAGCCCTATTAACGTGTCAGAGATTCTCTTTTCTTTTGTTCAATTTTTTACGAGGTGAATGTTGTTTAGAAAATAACTATCTACAATAAAACACCATAATGATCTTATAAGGAAAGTATAACGCTCATATCTTTGTACGTAACTAACATATTCAACTTCATCTCTCTTATCAGATAACTGATGAAATGGTCAGGTCTCTGGGTGGAGTAATACTTTTTAGGTCATTCTTCAAAGCTAGGCGAGGGTTACTAGGCATTGGCCATCTCTTCTCAAAATATGAGGAAGGTTGTACTTGGTTATATTTTACTAGTATCATGTAGCGTTCCCGGACTCGATTTTTTTCCATAATAAGTATAGTAAGTGGATCCTTCTCAGATTCACCTCCCAATCACCGCGGAAAAGAATCTGCTAATATCATCCCCTGCAGATGTGTAAAATCCCTTCAAAAATGAATTTCCTTTGTAGGATATTAGATTGCATCTGATGTGCGGTTCCAGTTCTGGAGCTCTGAATTGTGTAGAATACACATTCATTGTCATTACTTTCAGGTCCATTTCTAATAATTATTAGTAGTTCTTTTTTTATGATTACATCTATAAATCAAATGGATTTGTTTCAAAATCATTCGTATTCGAAATAACAATGCGAAAAATGCAAATATAAATGCACAATGAACGCAATGCTCTAAACTTTAGACATAATAATCTTTAACAGGTTGACATACTGTTTAAACCAATCAATTATTCATCCAATCAGTTCACTGTTTCGAACCTGTGACCAGCGAATCCAATACAACATCATTCTCTTGTTTAAATAAATTGGAAAATCAACAGGGAAATATTCAGTTAGACAGGCTTTAACGATTCTTCTTCAGTTTTCTCAGATTGACCCCCAACACCCGTAATATTTAATCTTGATTCATTCTCAAATAAATTAATTGAATATTGCTGGCATT
>CAUZXS010000281.1:40000-72500 GCA_963585895.1 Sepioteuthis lessoniana | reverse complement strand
ATTGTTGGTTTTTCATTTTTTTTTTAAAGTGTTGAATGACACATGATATACGAAAAAAATGACATTACAGTAACAAAAAAATAAATGTAAATATTGCAGATTCGTTTTTATGAAAAAAGTGTTCATGTTCGTAGATAAAAAAAAAAATATTTATGTTGAATTTGTGTAAAAAAATATATAACATTGAAAGTGTGCGATGCGATTTGTAATGGGTAAACATTACTCACTTGTAAGAAAGGTGATAAAAATATTAGCGAATGAAAAAACAATTGAAAAAAATCGCAAATTATGAATAAATAAATAAATAAATAGATA
Organism: Sepioteuthis lessoniana; assembly: GCA_963585895.1. Lineage (NCBI taxonomy): Eukaryota > Metazoa > Mollusca > Cephalopoda > Myopsida > Loliginidae > Sepioteuthis > Sepioteuthis lessoniana. The sequence goes on along the minus strand of CAUZXS010000281.1, from coordinate 72,185 downwards.
AAAACGTTCATCAACAATGAAATTAAATATGAAAAAAAAAACAACAAAAAAAAACAAACAAACTAATAAACACTTTTTCATATCCATTTTTGTCCCGATAATCTCATATATCTTTTATAACGCTCATTTACATAAAACCCGGAAATCAGCATCTTTCTCTCTCTCACTGTCTCTCTCTCTCTCTCTCTATATATATATATATATATATATATATATGATAAAAAGAAAACATGAAAAATTCATCCACTTTAGTTCTCCATATTTCAATCACGCAATTATATTTACTTTCGAACTTATATAGTCTAGAAAAATACGCAATTCCTGCAGCAATATATTAAATATTAAAACACTTGGATGGTTTTAGCATTAAGTAACTTTCATATATATAACCCTGAAGACCTGCCGGAGGAGATGAATGATAGGGAGAAGTGGCGAGAGATGGTAAGGGATATCCGTGCTGGCTGCACGACATGATGATGATATATATATAAATTATTATATACATATATATATATATATATATTTAAAGTAACTTTCATATATATATATATATATATATATATATATATATATATATATATATAGAAATTATTCAAATTTATGAAGTGTACCTTTTCATTGACATCCTTCCCAGTTCCCATTTCCCAGCTCCACTATAGGCAAAGGTGGTAGCATCTGATAGGGCTATATCTCTTGGTTAAAGAGAACTAATCTGCGTACTTATGCTAAACTAAATTACTTGAAATAGAGCTGTTTTTATATCGAAACCACGTACTTATGCTAAACTGAATTGTTTAAAGTAGAACAAAACTGAATAGCTTAAAATAGAAATGGTTTTGACGATTAAAATGTGTACTCATGAACAACTGAATTGTTTGAAATAGAACTGATTATTCGTATAAAAATCTATCTGGCATTGAATAACCTACAAAATAACGAAGTCAGTGAATAGGCTTTAGAAGAATAATCTAAATAGAGTGCACAATGCACGGCAAATTGATACATAAAAACACATGAATATATATATATGTATATATAATGTAAATTACACACACACACACACACACACAAACACACACAAACATATATAAATATATATATATATATATATATATATATATATATATATATATATATATATATATATCATCAATGAGAAAATTAATTGATATACTCCATTATAAATTTATTTCCGCTACTCCTCAACTGGCTCTTCAGATGATTTTCCATCTGAAGAGCTAGTTGATGTGCTTGTGAAATAAATTCATAATGGAGTATTTCTCTTAATTTTCTTGTTATTAATGATATATATATATATATATATATATATATATATATATATATGTGTGTGTGTGTGTGTGTGTGTGTGTGTGTGAATAATTCACATAATATATATATATATATATATATATATATATATAATGTAAATTATTTGAGAATATATTGGGTTTAAATGCCCGGAAGGCTTTTATAGCAATCTCTGCTTCAAGGCAAGATTTTTACATCGACAAACCTGTGCTATTCTTCAGTAATTCCCCTCAGCTCTCATCAGGATTACCAAATGTCAGAAACGGAAAGATTACAGCTGTGCTGTTTGTATATACTTATATTTAAAAAAATTATAAGACATTGCCCATTAAATTCATCTAATTGCAATGAATTCATTTCTTACCCTTCTGAATATATTAATTGTACTAATTTAAGTTTAATATTAAGTGATTCAGTTGTACCCACTCTTATATGCTGGATTTGTTCTTAGCGTAATGGTTGTCAACATAGGATATGCAATCAGTTGCCAGAGTTAAAATCCAAGGCAAATCTGCTTCCGTTTCTCTTTATACTCATCACTTTAGGAAAGATCGGAATGAATCATTCTTCCAAGAATAGATAAGTAGTTGGGCAGGCTGTGGTTTCTAGACTTTTGTCTTATATCCAGCCTAGCCAAAGAAAAGCTCTAAATTCAAACCAGAATTATTCCGCTTAAAAAACTGACCTTGTGTTACATCCTGCGCGTGGAGGAGGAGGAAGAGTTGGAGGGGAAAGAGGTGGAGTTGCGTAAACACATAAATTGACTTACATCGCAAATATATATATTTGTGTATGTGTGTATGTATGCCTATACATATAAACACAGCCTCTCATTCATAAATTTATGATAAAACCATAATCGTAATTTTTAAACGTTTCAGCTGATTGCAAGATTTATTATGCCAAATAACAAGTTCGTAAAAGACTAATTAGTCCAGTAGCCTATAATACTAGAGTACTGAAATCGATGAACACTTCGAGGGCATTTTCGAGCTGTTGCTTGGTTGCTGACTCATACATTTAAATGTATGTCTCAAACATTATACAGATGGTTCTTCTTGAAATTGGCCAGGAACCAATAGTGTAAAAAGAGGCAGAGCACTGGCACAACCATTTATCTTCGGGTATCAACCCGGAAAACTTTTCCTATTATCTCACATATCTATTTTCTTTTTTTTTTATCTAAACATTTTCTTTATCACCAAGTCTTTCATACACTCAAAAGCAATAAATCATTGGGTTTTCTTCAGTCACCAAAGTTAAATATCCATCAAGACTGGTCAGTACTTTGATAGGTTAACGCTTAGGTAGATCAAATACTTCCCAGATTTGACTCTATTCTGTACTGTCAGACTGAGATAATGCTATCGATCCACGATGACCCACAATAACGTCATAGGTTTGCTTTTGTTTTGTGGCATATCAACCATTGTATGTTATTTAATGCCAAATCCTATTTCTACATATATATTAAATATATGATTTGTAATCACATTTTTTTTTAGATACACACAGTTAAATTATCCAACAGTTTTATTTCTAACAGTTCAATTCAGCATGAGTCAACAAAGCTAAATGGTTTCAATTATTGTAATATATAACTAACAATTTAATAAAACATCTTCTTTTTTCACACAGAGTTTAATGATCAAATAGTCCTATTTCAAATATTTTAATCTAGCATAAAGTATTTGCTTGTGCTCAATTCAAAATGTTAAAAAGTTTTATTTGACCAATAGATAGGACACTAGTTGGTGGAGGTACTTACCCGTCTACAGAGATACAGTCGGTGTATTCTACAGTGGTTCCTATGATATATTTCGTAAAAACTAAGCTTGTTAATTATATGTATACATATATATTGTCATCCACAGACAGAGTGTTTCGTTGTATCACAACTCTTTAGTGTGGCTAGACACGTAGGACGCTTGAAGCTGGGTTCAAAATCCGCCCAACTTTACGTTAGACTTAGTATTATACTGCTCAGGCAACAAGCGTACTACGTCAGCTTGAGAATGATAAGGCATTAAGTAGTAGCATTCGTTTGTTTACATTTTATGCCTTACCGGATACCAGAGTGCTCAGATCGTTCGACAAGTTTTGCATTATGCTGTAAATTCCTTCGCCAGAGTGCTCAACTCCCAGACAGACTGTTTCGTTTCATCACAACTCTTCAGTGTGACTAGACACGTCGGACGCTTGAAGCTGGGATCGAAACCCGCCCAACTTTACATTATATATATATATATATATATATATATATATATATATATATATATATATATATATATATATATAAACAAATTCAATCAACGAATGTTGCCCTGGTAAACAATTTCAGAAAATATACCAAGCCAGTCTATTAAGTAATGAGGCTGATTCTGTTAGAATTACAATGAATAATACAAATCGATTTTATCTTCTTCAAAATATTACACTTAGCAAGCGAAGCATGAAAGAAGACCTTACATAGCCCAGTTGCCTGATCCCAGTGCACACCGAATGCATCATCTGCAGTACGGTAAAGACCCTGCCTCCCACACAAAAAAGGGTTTTCCAGAGTATGATACTAAATTGCATCAGAGAATGAACTTCGAAGTATGCAATTCTGGTTATTGTTGAGTATACCTTCATTGCCATTATAACCTGGTTCACTTTGACTCGCTGTAGAATCTGTTACAGTTTCACCTCTAGATCAAATAGTCCTGTTTGAACATTACTTGTATTAGGTAGCAGTACTTAGTGCCATGTAAACGATGTGAAAAGGATTTGGATACTTGAAATTGGAATTGTTTACAAAAATTAATATCAGTTACTTGAAATCATATAGATGTATGCGAATTATTGCTGTTCGGTCGAATACATGATACCATACAACTATGAGCAAATAAATAATTATTGGTTAATAAGTAAGTTCAATTTTTTTTAAAGCCACAAAGGAACAGTGGAAATATTGCTATGATTATAATCAAATATTTGGACCCCCGCATATGGCCAAGCAAAAGCAGGACGACCAGCTCGAACATACATACAGCAGCTATGTGAAGATACGGGATGTAGCCATGAAGACCTGCTAGAGGCGATGGATGATAGGAAGAAGTGGCGAGAGAGGGTCAGGGATATCCGTGCTAGCAGCACGACATGATGATGATGATGAGGAGGATGATATCGTTAAAAAAGAACTAAAATACACCGGCCGACACAACATAGCATAATGGCTAACAGCAATATTATAAGCGAGTTCAAACTGCAGTCCCAGTATTGAGTTCACTTTCACTTACCCCTGTGAAATTCATGTGCCCCCTTATCCCTCCCCCATCCCACCTAAGAGTCAAACAGCACCACTGCTTTTTCCAACAAAGATTTTGGCATTAGATAACACAAGGTGGTTTAGATGCCATTAAAAAAAGTACCAAACCAAAACAAAACAAAACAAAACAAATACATTATAACCACAACTAAAAACAGTGCTCGAAGATGTTAACTGACTCTGTTTTCAGTTGGTTTGTCAATACTTAATACAGGTATCCTCCTCTTTTTTCATAGCATTAAAAAAAAAAATATCATCTTAGCCATGCCATAGTATTTGATGAGGAATAAAATGGGCAACCGAGAAAAAATTCTCTCCTATAGTTAACTTACCAAGATACCAGAAACAGGAAGATTTTACTCCCAGTGTCTAGTATGACGAGGACATAATCACCTTAGATTTCTCTAAAGCAGGATAGACCATAGCTAAATTACGTTTTGTTTTGTTTTTTCCTATGATTGTCTGATGTAAACCGTAATAATCTACTTCTCAAAGTGGAAGGAAACATACTGCAGTTGTCTTTTCTACTTGACGCTACACAATTTATTCGAAAACTAATTACATCTCCTGTCAGACTGATAGTTTATAACAAATAACTTTTGCTTATGTGGTGCTAGTAATTTTGATTCAAGCGTATTTTGTACTTGCAGTTCCAGACGCACAAGAAACCATCAGACAATTTAGGTGAGAGATGTTAAAACATCAAATTTGACAGATCAAAAAAGAATTCCCTGCAAATAACAATGTGCCTAAATAGTTTTACGACTCAGCTTTTTAGAAGATATTTTCAATATACAATATCTTACGATTTACCAACCAAGCATCCATCCTTATAGCTAAACCTTCTTAATTTTTGGTTTTATTTCTGCTAAATCTTCAGGAATTTTTACTGTTTTACTTGGAAAGCTAGATAGGAACCACGCAAGCTAGTTGCATGCTGTTTTTAGAATATCCTAGGAACAGCACCCCACAAAACAAGCGGTGTACATATCGTAAACCATCTACGTAAGACAAGCAAGACCAGGGTATTTCTGGGAAGGTAAGGATGAACTCACTATTAACATTCTTCTATGTACTCCTGCATATGGACACACTAGTGTTGACTAGCCTTTAAAATCTTACATTTAACAACTTTGAGGGGACGCTGAATGTGGTAAAGAGGACTAACCAAATTCAATAGCCGATGAGTGCGGATGGTGAAAGAGAGAGAGAGAGAGAGAGAGAGAGAGAGAGAGAGAGAGAGTCAAATATATCCTTGCTGTCGACATACCGTTATTACGATGTTATTTGCAAAGTTTTTATATCATGGTAAATATCTCACTCGAACGGACTTTTAGTTTTAATCTAGATCCTTTGTCTAATGGCATATCAATTTCCATGGTTTATTTAGTGCCAAAGCCATCTTCGTTAAATAACAGAAGTTTTACTATTTAAATCTTAGCTGGGGGATAAGGAATTTCATATATTTCCTTCGGGTATTATTTCGAAAGTAAACGCAATAGACCGACTGGATTTCTAACTCGTTTACTAAAATGGTGCAGTCCATCCCTTCAGCCACTACACCACGGACCACTACACCCCACAACTAACTTTTAAATGAGATTTATTTCTCACTCGGTTTTACTGTCCCTCTAGTAGTATTCGGTAAAAAAGGCTGTCCTGGTTATAACTGGAAAGACCATCTGAAGATGTGAGGCAGTTAGAGTAATCTGGTATGGGAAGAGTACCTTTTCACTGTCATTACTGCCGGGCACAGTATCATGCGAAGTGACAGTACCTATATGAGCCCTACCAATGGATCAAATAGATCTATTTAAGAATTATTTTTGTCGATAAATATACATGATTCCAAACCTCATAACAAAAAAATAACCCCTGACGAGGCGATATGCCGTTAAAATCAATCAGTCAATTATCGTAGTAAAAGTGTGCCAGTCTGGTGTGTCACGTTAAAAGAAATTATTTTATCTCAGTGATCACCCCGCCCAAAAGACATAAATACTATTGTTTTTTTGTTTGTGTTTCTTTATTAGGTTAATTGTACACTTCTATGAATGGAAAATAATAATGCTACATATTGATTTTACGTATAAACTAATTTTTGAGGTATTCGAAGGTATATGAGATCTTTGAAAGATTTCGAAGACGATATTTGTCCATAACGCTCTATATAAACAAGTCGGTGATGAATAAAAGATATAAATGAATAAATCGTCTTTAAATTTGAATCATAGTTTGTTTTATATCTTTTTAACAATGACTCACTTACAAAGTATATGTAATATGTTTAAATATTTGTAGCATTCTTATTCTATTCATTTGTCATAATAAACATCACACATTTTTGGTCTGAAATTTGTCGTTGATTCAGTGGAACTATTTTATGAGTAAGGTGTCGTTCTTAATTTTATTCGAACATTTCGTTCGAATTTATGAATGATAAGTAAATTTAGACGGAATTTTCTAACAACTAAGTTGATAGTTGGTTGGTTGTTCGGGTTTTATGGCATATCAACCCTTGTTGGTTATTAAACGCCAAATCCATTTTTATAAAAATAATCAGTTCTATTTCAAACAATTCAGTTTAACATTAGTACACAGTTTAAGTGATAAAAACATTTCTATTCCAAGCTATTTAGTCTATTCAAACAGTTCTAATCCAGTCAATTCAGTTTAGTATAAATATAGATTTTGTTTACTCTCAAAAGTCAAAACAATTCCAGATTAAAAAATTCAGTCAAGTTTCAAAGTCAAAAAAGTTCCATTTCAAACAATTCAGTTTAGCATAATTATGCAGGTTAAATGTAAGTACACAGTTTAATTGTCAAAAAACATTTCTATTTCAAGCTATTCAGTTTAGTCAAACAGTTTTAATTCAAAAATTCTGTTTAGCATAAGTATGCAGTTTAGTTCCATTCAACCCATTGATACGGCCCAATCAGGTGCTACTATTCCGGGCCAGAGTGGACCCGGGAGCAATGGCAATGAAGGGGTGTTCTGCATTCCCCCAAAGCCTCAGCATCACTGGAACCTCACCATCAGATTGTTTAGTGTCATACCCAGGACACTCGTTGAGAGGAGGTGTTACCTCTCTGCAGAGGTGCAATCGGTGTATTTTACAGTCCCAGCCGACTGGGCAAATCTGAGTTGATTATATTAAAATGAATCACTGATCAAAATTCTACTTTTATATTGGAGTTTGCAATTTTCTGTTTTTTTGTCTTCCTTTTTTGTTTTCTTTCTTTCTTTTTTTTTTTTTGTAGGATGAACAAAACGCCTAAAATATTTGATAGGAATTTTAAAAAAAGAATGCTAACATCCAGAGAATTCCTGTTATGATTAAACATTTTTTTAAATATTCGTTAACGAAATATATAGAATCTTTCTAACATTCTCATTTTTAACCACATTTAAACTTTAGTGAATTATTTTAAAGCGAATAAAAGTGCTAAATATCTTATGTTTATTCTTAAACGGAGCTAGTAAATATTGCTCACTTGCACATGTTACAAATATGTTACAAATATGTTACAAATATGCTCGCAGCGTAAAGGTTAACGTTGTAGATAATGGACTTAATAACCGGGTTTCAAAATCCTAAACGAATCTGACCGTATATTAAATAGCGCAAATACGCTTGAAAAAGGTATTAGTCCAACATTTTTCTCTCTATTATGGAAAAATAGCAGAACATTCTTAATTATTTAACATTGGTATGACAACTTGCTTGGAAGGAAAACTCTGAATCTGTGTAAAATTAACCTAGTGTCAAAACCTGCACATGGTGAAAGATGGGTAAATTCAAACAATATAAATTTAAAAAATAGAGGGCGCCTCAGATATTGCTGTGGTTAACAAGCTTGACAAGCAAACCTGCAAAAATGTTTTCGAGATTCACTGGGTGTCCCATTCATTTGGCCTTGTTCGACATCTAAGCAAAAAGCTTAGTAAATTACAACATTCTAGAAATAGAGACAATTTGAAGAATTCGTTTCAAAGCAATAAATCAACTTATAAAGCAAAACAAAATAAAATAAATCGGTTCTAATTATATGATTCGAGATGTTTTCAAACATTGAACTAGATTGATGCTCTATTTAACAAAACAGAAGTTAACCATCAATAAAATGTTAATTTGCTTTCAAATAATCCATTTGTTATACAACTTGTTCATTCCAGAAAAGTTTACATCATCGAAGCATTTCGGGAATTTCTCATTTCATATGCTGTGATGTATTTCTTTTAATGTCATCCAATTACCATTACGATGAGAAAAGCTTGTTGGGTATGGCGAGAGATTCATTTACAATCCTTTGTATGACTAAAAATTTTCCTACAAAAAGTATCTAAACTGGATTCATGTTTTTCTTTTTCAGATGAGTACTGACGTTGATATATACGCCTAGATAGCATCGCTTTATTTGATAGGGTTTTCAGATATGGGAAAGTCTTCATTTTGAATATAAAATTTAGAGTAAAATTCTAGAATTAAAACAATTTCAACCCACAGTCTTGACACATTTTCATCAATTCATATATATATATATATAGGTTTGGTTAGGTTTGGTTTGGTTTGGTTTGGGTTAGTTTTATGGCACACCAACCATTGTAGGTTATTAACACTAAATCCATTTTAAAACATAAAACGGTTCTATTTCAAACAGTTCAATTAAATATGAATATAGTTTTTTTATGTGTACTCAGAGTCAACTGTCAAAACTGTTCTATTTCAAACAATTCAGTTTAGCATACAAAAAGTTCCATTTCGACCAATTAAGTTTTGCATAAGTACGCAGTTTAAATGTCAAAGCAGTTCCATTTCGAGCATTTCGGTTCAGCATAATTACGCATTTTAAAATCCAAAACAGTTTTATTTTAAATTCAGTTTAACATTAGTACGCATTTTAAATGAAGTACGCAGTTTAATGGTTAAAACAGTTCTATTTCCAACAATTCAGTTTAACATAATCATATAGTTTAGTTCTATTTGACCCATAGATAGGATCCTCTCAGGATCTACCTCTCTGGGCCAGAGTGGACCTGGGAGCAATGGCAATGTAGGGGTACTCATATTCCCCAAAGTTCTACCATTACTGGAACCTCACCATCAGATTGTTTCGTGTCATATCCAGGACAATCGTTTGGTGGGGGTCTTACTCCTCTACAGAGGAGCAATTAGTGTATTTTACAGCCCCAGCCAACTGGGCAATATATATATATATATATATATATATATATATATATATATATATATATATATATATATATATCATGCTTCTGCTATATGGAACATTTTTGATGCTCGGGATAATTTTCATCGTGGCTAACTGAAGGGTTCCCAGATATTAAATATTTCTTTTAGTTTGTCTATGTTCTTTTTTTACGCTTTCATCAACGCAGTGTCTGTCTAAATTCGATTCCCTGCAGAAAGATTATTCTTTTCATTTTTTTGTCTTTATTTTTTTCGGGGATTGTATTTTTCTTGGCCGCTTATATTTTTAAACGTGTTGAAGTTATGGTTGCCGAGATGGATAAATACCCTTTTAGTTTAATCACTTATTCAAAGTGGTACTTTATATTCCTTTTTAACTTTTTTCACCATTATCTGAAGACTCAGTCATATATTCGACGTTCTGTTCAGTTTTGATCTCCAGGATTTTGTGTAGACTGATCAATAAAAAGTGAATTAATTGCATCGTGTAACAAGTTTTGTTTGACCATTTCCAAGATATATATTGAACATCAGGATTTCTCTTATCCCAAACAGCATTTGAACTATTATAATACGGAAGTATTTTTATTGTATCCATCGGAATTTTTTCACTCTTTTCTTTGATATCAGTTTTTTTTCTGCGTGCATATCACTAGGTACAAATTATATGTATCCAAATGAATAAAACCCTTTAAGCAACGATAGCAAAATCTTTGCGATAAAAAACAATAAACAAAATAGAGACGTTCTTTTCAATCTCTTTGCCGTTATTAAAGAAAATAATTCAATGGTGATATATCAGCTCAAGAGAGAAAGGCACTATCTAGCTATGTGCAATGTGCTGTTGTCCTGGGGGGATTTTATAAGCATATCGAAAGGAAGAAAATCTTAAATATCTATACTCTATACTTTTGAAACATTCTATGATCTATGAGTTCTCTTGTGGGGAGGGGCTTAGAATACACTAATTGTAACTCTTCTGCAGAGGTAAGACCCCACACCAATGGATATTCCGAACATGACACTATACAACATTTGATGTGAGGTTTCACCTCTAGAGATCTTGGGAATGTAAAGTACCCACTTCATTGATCCCAAATCGACTCTCAACCAAGGTGGTAGTATTTGTCAGGGTTCCAACAATGGGTCAAATTAAAAAAAAAAATTTTAATCGATACGACCATGTGCAACACAAAAACTTTAAGTGATAAACTTAAAAAATATTATAAAAATGTACAGTGAACGCGATTCCTAAACCATTAGAATTAAAATAATCCTAGAAGAGTTGATATGCCATTAATGTCAACCATTCAATGAACCCATAAACTATGAAAAATAGCATACATATTAACCAGGAGAAGCAATATATTTTATATTTTGTGCTTCATATATTAGGGAAGGTGTTCACACGTGCTTAGAAATGCGATGCAGCAATACAGGTGAGTGTTTGAAAATATTATGATTCGTGATGACAGGTCTGCTTATGCATTCACTTGACTAAGTAACATTAGCTGGTTTTATTTCTACTAAATACTGACGCTGATTATGACAGAAGCATAGACTAGTATTTCCGTGAAAACATTTTGCCTATCATAAAGTACGTGCATTCAATGTAACAGTTTTCAGATGACATTCACTTTTCATAATAGATATTTAAATGTCAGCCTCTCAAGTAGTTTGATATTTCATAATTAACGTTCCTATTACCTTCAGTTTTTTTTAGAAGCACGTGATTTTAATTATTTAATATTTTATCTCAGTTGAGTTTTGAATTTAGGGAATTACGTCAATCACGAAATGCATGACATGATGATTATTAATAGGTATTTCCAATATGAAAGGCAGAGATTCGACGGTCTGAGTCAGAAAAATATGAGTTCGTTCGTTGGTTGCATATCAACCTTAGTTGGTTATTTATTGCCATTTCTGTTTACACACAAACACACACACAGACATATATATATATATATATATATATATATATATATATATATATATAATATATATATATATATATATATATATATATATATATAATGTTTAAATTAATTGTTTGTAGGCAACAATTTCTATGCAACAAAGATCATGCGTTTGAACACAGTTAAACTATTTTAAGTATTGCTATTAAATAAAAATAGTTTGAAAATAAATCTTTATATATATATATATATATATATATATATATATATATATATATATATATATATATATATATATATATATATATATATATATATATATATATATATACTTTTTATCATAAATCTGGACTTTCTGTATGTATTAGATAGATATGATGTGGAAACAAATAGTTTGCTGGTAATATTATTTTTAAACGTGTCGAAGCTTATTTGTTTGCTCACAGTTAAATTGTTTCCTGCATTGCTATTTAACATGAAGGATTTCAGTATTCCTATCTAATTTAATACTAATCATTTCCCAACAGTAAAATGTTTTCAACTATTGCTATCTGACACTAATATATTTATTTGCACACTGTTAAATGCTTTCAAGTATTTATTGTTGGCACAGATTTAAATGATTCCTGGTATCATCATCATCATCATCATCATCATCATCATCATCATCATCATGTCGTGCGGCTAGTACGGATATCCTTGACCCTCTCTCGCCACTTCTCCCTATCGTTCATCGCCTCTGGCCGGTCTTCAGGGCTACATCCCATATCATATAGCTGCTGTATGTATGTTCGAGTTGATCGTCCCGCTTTTGCTCGGCCATATGTGGGGGTCCATAGGAGCACATCACTTATGAGCTCGTCCCTGCTTCTCCAGCATGTCCTGCATGTTTAGTTCGTCTAACTTGGATAGTTTTCGTGATAGGAGGCAGGTGGCCGTATAGTTGGTGCTTTGTGGGGTGTTGCCGGCAGAACTTGTTCAATATTGTTCGCAGCAGTCTTGTGTAATTGCCGTCTAGCTTCTTCTCCAGCCGTTTAGCTTTTTCTCCAGCCGTTTAGTTAGCGTCCAAGTAGTGCATCCCTATAGCAGTATCGACACGACCGCTTCCTGGAAGAAACTGTGTTTCATTTTATCAGTCAGGTCTGATTTCCATATGATCGATAGCCTATCGATAGCTGCCCATGCCTTCGTTAGCCGTGTGTCGATGTCTTTTTCGGTTGATGTGACACTGCTTACTATGTAGTTCTATTTTATCAATATATGGGAACCTAACTGTACTACCACTCCAGCTCAGAGTGGACCTGGAAGTAACGCTAATGAAGGAGTACTCTATATTCCCCCAAACTACCGGACTTGATCCTCAACATCAGATGGTTTAATGTTATATCTAGGATACTAGATGGTGGGGTCTTACTCTTCTGCAGAGATGCAGTAGGCAGATTCTACAACTCCAGCCGACTGGGCTAGTAAATCACTGGGAGGAGCACAATACTATTGTAGGTACTAATAATAGGAACTAAGCCTTATTAATATTTTTTATGAAATACTGTTACACATTGTGTAATATTATTGATTATTCTCTAACTTCAAGCAATTTATATAGCAAACACAACTTGGTAAATATTTGTAGCTATCATAATATTTAATATCTGAGCCTGTTTGTTTGTAACCTAATTACTTGGAAATCAGATATTTTAGTAAACCCTTTTTTAAAATAAAAGTTACCACTAGATTTACCCATCGATCAAAGTAAAATGTTTCGAGTTGATTCAGCGACAGTGGGTAATTTTGTGTATCTCAGCGTGGAAAATGTCAAGATTTTATACCATGTTATTTCATCCCCTGTTTTATACTGCTTTATTTTCATATGCATAAGCAGTACTTTTATGTATGACTTTTATTCCATTTAATGAGAAAAGTGCTGAACTCGAATAAGGTTGTAAGTATGTTCCAAATCTAGTCACGGTATTACGTTCACTATCAGTCTAATATATTTAGGAAATATATGAGCCCTATTAGCATCCCAGAAATGGGTTAAATAGTATCACTTCTACTCTTCTAAAAGGATGGATTTGGTATTTAATAAACTACCTAAAATGATCTGCCATTAAACAAAAAATCCAAACAACTAATACGATATATATAAATCTGCAAAATTCCTAAAAGTTCTCTCATTCTCATTTTATTTATTTAGTAGGGAGAAAAATGTTTCTCCGAATAGATTTTGCTAAGGTTTATTACTAAATAAAGAGAAAAAAGGTATACCAAATACTACAAACTTTATTATCAACATATATATATATATATATATATATATATATATATATATATATATATATATATATATATATATATATATATATATAACAGTGGCATTCATAATGTTCAGAACGGCATAGTTTCGCCGTTCAATACTTTTATATTATCATCTCAAATAACACCAAAATTTCACAGAATAACAATTGATATCATATTTATTATCTATGAAAATAATAGAATCTAAAACGTCTTAGATAAAAAATTATGCTTACTTTTTCTGACGAAACTATGTCGTTCTTAAAATTATGGCCGCCATTATATATATATATATATATATATATATATATATATATATATATATATATATATATATATATGATAAGACTAGAAAATCTCACACAGGCGTGTGTAGGTATAGTGATCCAACCCCTTCTTCAGTGGAAGAATGTGACACAAGATCAATTTGTAAGCAGAATAAATCTTCTAGACCCCCTAGCTCAACCAACATACATTGCTACTGGGGTAATAAATCCTTTGTATTCATTTGTCTATTCCGAAAAACTCTCGTTACTATAAGAAGAAATCACTTTGATTATTCCAATGAAGATATGTTTAATCGCTTCTCCAAAATCTATCTCGCTTAATCTACCGTTATTTGAGGGCGTACTGTTAAATCGCTTGCCACTTAGGTACTTTATCCAACCATCGAGAAGACATCGTGTCTTCTTACAACCTTCTGCTCATCATCACACTCAGCTTCTTCCCATATCTCGCATTCTTCTGTCGACATTGTAGCGTTCTTCCTAACCGTATTTCGTGAAAGTGCTCCACCCACAGCCAGACTCAGTGAAACTACCAAATTTCCCCACCAATATTTCTCATGATACAACACACCAGCCAGATTCGAACAAAAAAATAGAGAAGAAAACAAGTTTTCTCGCTCCTTTCTACATCTTTCTTATTTCACCGTTACCGCCGTCTTTTTACTCACACAGACACAATATATATATACATGGGTGTATACGTGTGTGTGAAGCTGTTGACTGCTCACCCGAAAATGTGCGAGTGATTCTCAATGCTCGAAAACAAGACTGCTTACTTTGATTAAAACAAAAATCTCATACATAATTTGTGGATCTAGTGAAGACTCACCAGTTCTATAAATGTAGATAGTGTGTTGACTGTTTGTTGCCTTTTTTTCTAAATCCTGTCCAACTTGGATTAATCTTACCAGATTGGGTCCCATCTATGGGTCAAATAATTATTTTCGGAAATCATAATTATTGAACTGGAATGTTTAAGTTATAATTATTGGCAAATAGGATACTTTAGTTGAATTATGCCACCACTTGAAAAAAAGATTGATTCGGCAACAAATAATCAAGCAAGGGATTATATACTTTAAAACCAACTAAACAACCAAGTCGGAGGAAAACACTCTAAATACGATGTGATTTGTATCTGGAAAAAGTATATCTGTCTCTCATTAGAAATAAATCATATTTAAGTGAATATACGAGGTGCATACGATAAGTTTCCAGACTTTTTTCGTATAAGCACTTTTATTGATAGTACACATATGAAACTCTAGTCCCCTTCGAAGTAATTTCCTCCGGCTGAAATGCACTTGTACCGTTGAAACAACTTCTGGAAGGTCCCATGGAAGTCCTCTAGTGTGTGCGTGTCAATGACCTTCGTCACAGCCTCTTTCATCTCCTCAATTTCTCGCAACGACAGCCTCTGAACTTAGGGAATATCCAAAAGTCACATGGAGAAAGGTCTGGACTATAGGGAGACTGAGGAAATGTCTTGATGCCCATCTTGGCCAAATAGTCTGTGACAAGGACGGAGTTGTGGACTGGTGTATTGTCTTGCTGGAAATGCCATTGACCCGATTTGAAGACTGCTGGCCTCTTCCAACGTAATTTCTTGCTTAACTCACTTAAAAACTCAACATCGTAACCCAAACCCTAACCTTAACACTTTGGCCAATCAACTCTGGTATATTGACTTCCTTACTCCTCTCACACCTATCACCGTCCCTCACAGACTCACTGCCTTCCTTAAATCTCTTATGCCACTCAAAAACTGATGCTCGTTTCATGCAAGATACTCTAAAAGCAGTCAGAAGCATTCCATACTCTTCTGTGTCATTTTTACCAAGTACAAAACAGAATTTTATTGCATATCGTTCTTCTAACGTGTCAGATTGCATTTTTGAAATTCACCAGGTGTGACAATCAGTCGTTAGTAGGGTGTATTCCAATTGCTGCTGTAGCTGTTCATTTGAACGTGAAATCATAAAAATTGCTCTGTCATCTCATAAGATGTAGAGCAATAATATATATATATATATATATATATATATATATATATATATATATATATACAAAGATATTGTATTTTTTAGAACTGTTCATTTCGTTCTTACATACGTGTATATTTCCAGCGTGTGGCTTTCGTCAGAGAATACTGAGTAATTCCCGATTGTTTGCTTAGATGAGGCACAAGGCCAATCAATAGGGTGCCCAATGAGACTAAAACTCACTCATGTAGGTTTGTTAGGCGAATATATTTTCTGCTTTTGTATCGGTTAATATAGAGCTGAGTGTTTTTTGTTAGATTTCTCTCTTTCTTCCTCTCTTCCCCTTGAAATCTTACACAAGAAAATGCACATAAGTGTTTCTGACGAAAGCAGCAAGCAGGAAACACACGTATGTAGGAACGAAATGAAAAAAAATTCTTAAAAAATTACAAATTTCTAAGAGAACCAATTCATTTTGAAATATTTATTTTTCTCTGTTTTGACCAGCAAATTAAGAATATATATATGGAAGTAGATAATGGATTGTAATCCGACAATTTGTAAAGAAAAGTTAATCCAAGTAGGAGAGATTTATTGAGAAGCAAAGTCGACACTATAGCGTTTTGGTTTTAATAACCCATCATCGGGACTATGAGGGGTGATATTAGTGATGGTAAATCAAGGATGGATGTGTAAAATGAGTAAAGTAAAAAAAAAAAAAAAACTAGGGAAAATGTGTATAACAAAAAAAATTGGGGTGTTTATGATAAGAAAAAGTTGGCCGTTTGATTAATGATTGTAAGATTGTTGTTTTAAATTACGTCATTTGACTTACTAGAAATATTGTGTAGAATTTATGTTCCGTTTGTTTATCGAGAAAGATTTCGAATCATTCAGTGTTTTCGACGAAGTTCTAATCTTATAAGTCTGGCTAAGAATATATATATATATATATATATATATATATATATATATATATATATATATATATATATATATAAATTCAAGTCAGCCGATTGTGGGAACGATTCTATTTCAGTATCCATGTAATTCAAAATTCAATTGAGACCTCAAAGTAAAATAATAAATTAAAATATAGAGCAAATAATTTCATATAAAAGAAAACTATTTAAAATTAACACAAAATAATAGGAGTAATTTTAAAAAGTTTTTCTTATATAAAGTTTGACTTATCCTCAAACAGTTTTAATTAGATGAAGATTTTGTGTTCGTCTGGAAAAAAAATTATATTATTATTCAAGATTGTTGGAATGTACATATTTATAGGCTATACTTTAATGCATATTGTCTTTGAGAATAATAATTCATAATGTGAATGTTCAGACTGAATTGGTTCCTGTGCCTTCGTAGGATAGACATCTAAGAGATAGTGTAAACAAAATTGGTCTTTCTTGAATCTTCTTCCTTCCGCTGAAATTTTTTCAATGCTTGTCCTTATGCACCTATCACCTTGATGGAAATGTATTTTTTTAAAAATGATATGCTGAAAGCCATTCTTATCAAAACCTTAATACGCAGTGTTTCTTTTTTTGCAAATTAAAATATTCGAACACACTAAAATTGACATGAAAACAATATCACAACTTTCTTGGAGGTTTGTAGTTTAGGTAAAGAATGTTAATCTCGTACATAAACAATAACAAAGACTGACGAATCACATGAAGGGTCTGGATAAAAAAAAACATCATCATCAGCAGCAGCAGCAGCAAAGCATGCCGTCAGCATAGATTGCTTTAAATCTCTCTCTCTCTCTCTCTCTCTCTCTCTCTCACACACACACACACACACATACACACATGCACACATACACAGACACACACTATCCCACCCAAACGTTCCTTGTTATTGGCAAATCTTCTCGACAACATCTAGTGTCCACAAAAAAAAACGGATGAATGTAAGTGTATATTTATCGGCCAACACTAATGCTTAACTGTTTAAGAGCCTATTGGAGAATTTCGCTTCATATTTTGATACAGGCGGTGAATATGAGTTAGGCGATCTTACAAATAGCTTGAATGACCACCTCTCCTTGACAAAGAACACAATACTGTTGGTATTTCCTTTAAAAAGAGCATGATACTATTGTTATGTTTACATTTTTTTGTACACATCAGTCACCGATGTTGAAGCAGAAGCATTCTAAAACTTTAAAACGAGGAACAAGTGTATGTTAAGGAAAGTGTTCATTTAATATATTTTACAACACAAGTAAATCATCTGCTGAGTGAGCAAAACGAATTTGCAAGAGCATCAAAACCAACTCGAATGATATTCGGTTACGAAAATCGATTGTCTTTTCTAATCAACTTCCCTGTTCACGCATTGGGGCCCATTATCCGTATATACAAGATTCCGACAAACAAGAGACACAAAGATGCCAACATAGACGGTAGATGACCAAAAAGCAAATTAAGAGGAAGAAATAAATGTGAAATGAAAGAAAGCTCAAAATAGACACAAGAACAACAATGTTATCGGACATATTCACTGATTTGCCATTGATGTCTAATATATATATATATATATATATATATATATATATATATATATATATATATATAATGTGATGACTACCAAAGTAATATCACAGACTGAAGCACAAGTGTAGTGTGTTAGCTTAGCATTGATTTTTGTATCATTATGAACTTGTGCTGGCTAAAGCTTCGTAAAAGAAAATGTTGATTCATAATGAACTTAAAGATTCTCGACGCTTGTACAATTACATCACATATTAGTTTTATACCCACAATATTTACCATAATTATCACTTGCAAATGTGTTGCTTTTGTTTGAATTTACCTAAGCTCTCTACCATGACAAAGAGGCGACACCAGGTCAATTATTAAATAGAACTCAACTGATGTGAATTCACACTTTTCCTTCTTCTGGACGGGTTGCTCAACCAAGTTTAAAGAGTCTTGCTGTACATTTTACTCACGGCTGGGTAAGCTGGATTCATACATGTTCCAACCGTATGAGCGTTGTATTTATTGTAAAAAGCCTTATCCTCTATTTTGTAAGTCTCCGTAGCGTAGTGGATAAAGTGCTACTCTGTGAAATTGTAGTAAGTTCGAACCTTAGTCATGCCATGTCGTTCACTTTTGGTCATCTACCCTAGAGAAAGGTATGATACCCACCTAAACTCCCACCTACATTTTAAATTGTAGCACTATTAACCTTCTACAAAGAGAGTTTCAGTATTAAACAATGAATGTTGATATACCGTTAAACAAAGAAACCGAAGCATACCTTACAGATTGAGGGTTACATACTTTATTTTAGGGAATTTCATTTCTGTAACTAGAATAAAACATCTACACAAAATAGTAGAATAAAACATGAATTAGATGTTAATAAAATGTATCCGTTTGTTGATTTTTTGTTTTTGTTTTTTACATAGTAGGTTTTCTTCTTAATATGAACAAAATGCTGTGGTAAGCAGATAATGTTGTCACGATCTTACTTGTGGAATTGAAGAAAATGAATAAAAATTAATGATTAAATTAAACCGGGACACTGGCTTAATGAGTAGAGTGTTCGCCAATGGTCCGGGAGACTGGACTTCAATCCCTGGTTGAGTCATATGAAAAGCCCCCCCCCAAATGGTACCTGATATCTACTTGCTTAACACTCAACATTATAAAGTAAGGATCAAGGATAAAGTCGAGCAATCCAGGGAGTGGAGTAGCATCCTTCCCGACAAGTCGGTATGGTAGCTATTGAAAACTGAAGCTTCGAGTCACCTTCGAATAAGGTCACCAACTTTACTTTTAAAGATTAAATTATATTCATCACATGGCCTCCGGAATGTTGACTTGATTTTTTAAAGTATTTATGTTTACAATAAACATTTTTATAGTATTTATGGTTACAATAAACTTGATAACAGAAATTGTTAAGATTACAAAATAGTTCAATACTGAATTATAATCACTATTTGTATGATGAAATTTTCTAGTTCAAATTATGTAATAAACAATTAACTTAGTAAATAAAGGATTTTAAATATTTAGACATTTGCGGTTGACAAAAGAATCTCTAAAGACAATATAAATTGGCTCTCTGACTCCTACATCGATTCAAGAACACCTCGACCTGTTTAACTGAACTCTTACTAACGGCTTTACCAAAGTTTACATTGAGAAGATGCTAATATTGAAAGAGAAGAATTTTGTGTATCAGGATTAAATATTTTTAAAGGGGAATATCTGTATGCATGTTTAATTTGCTTATTATATACACTCCTTTAAACCTCTTTAGGATACTACTGAAATGAAATAATATATTCATTTCAAACATTTGAGACTTGTTTTTTACAAGGCAAGTTTTTATTGAGAGAACGATGCTTCTTAGGAATAAATCCCACTTTATATATATATATATATATATATATATATATATATATATATATATATATATATATATATATATATATTTGCTTTATTTTCTTAAATATTTACATAGTTATATGCGTATTGGCATGTGTATAAATCTATTAATATGCTTATTACTTCCAAATCGATTTGAATTAATACTGACTCTTGGCAAGATTTCACTTTTCCTTTAATCAGACACTTATTGTTGTACATTATTCAATATTATTCTTTTATTATATATATATATATATATATATATATATATATATATATATATATATATATATATATATATATATATAAGTTTGCACTGTTAATAAATAAAAGCACTAGTAAATACAACGTACGTTTATTTCATGCACCGCGTTCAATAAATGAGATTGTTACCCTAGTGTAAACTTATATGCCGATCATTGGGAAAATCATTTACAAAAATCAAAACCAGTCGGTTAGTCGAAAGTTTCAGCGTTTCTAGAATTTTCCAGAATTTCCTCTCGATTACCCCCCAAAAATACACGTAATACTATATATATATATATATATATATATATATATATATATATATATATATATATATATATAACCAGAAAGGACGAGTGGAGAGATTGAGAAAGCGGTTTTTTATATGTCATAAAATATAGAGGCCTGTATATTTCCAAATAAAATAGAGCTTGATTATATCTAGCATAACTCATACGGAAATATATTTTTAAAAGCGTAAATAAACAACGTAATAATGAAAAAGAGTATAGTGCACAAAATACCCCCCAAAATTACGCATGAAATAAAAATACTTAGCACTCAAAAGAGGCAGAAAATATGAACCCATAAAATGCATATAATGAAAATTATAAATACATCGAATGCATATAATCGCTCTTTTCCTTCAGCCTAGGTCACAACTAAAAGCCGATTGAAGTATTGCAAGGAAGCAAAAGTAAAGCTCAAAATTAAATAATAATGATAATCATAATAATGATAATAATACCAGCACAAAACAATGCTATAAAGGCTTATTATATAGAAGCGAAAATCGATAATACGCAAGAGAATAGCAAGTATAGGCTATGTGGTAACAAAGACGAGATTTTTGATCACATAAGCAAATGTAGCAAACTGGGCAAAGGGACAATATGGCTAGATACAACTGGGCAGGGAACTGATCCACAGGGAATTGTGCAAGAAACTGAAATTTGACAATACTACCAAATGGTATTTATACAAGCAAGAATCAGTCCTGTAGAGTGAGACGCACAAAATTCTCTGGCATTTAGAGACGTCAACAGATCCGGGCCAGAAGACCAGACCTAGTAATAATTCTTTAAAAAATGAGTGAACTTACCGTATAATGGTTTTTTGCGTTCCCTCCGGACCCCAGAGTAATGAAAGAAATGAAAAGAGAGAAAAGTACTTGGATTTACCAGAAAACTAAGAATATAATGGAACTTGAGGGTAACGGTGATTTAGATTGTAATTGGTATGCTAGGAACTGTTTCCAAAGTCTTGAAAAAAGGACAGCAGCATTGAAATCAGCCGGAATACTTGAAACGTCCTGGAGACCTGGCGAAACACACGGTCCTGAGGACTCCAGGGAAAGACTATTAGGCAATGCCGGAGGGAAAACCTCGTAAGGAGTACAACCGTAATTATATTGTACTCCTTACGAGTTTTCACTGAAGTCTGATTGACAGCAAGTGTCCTCAGATCTCCAGGACCGTTCTGAGTATTCCACACGATCTTAAAAATGTTGTGTTCTCGATGGTCTCAATTCTTCCTCTTTTTTCTTGTTCCACCAGTTGTTTTTTTTCCTAGCCTTTGAGGACTGTTTCAAGCATGCCACTTACAATCGGTATCACTATTGCCCATATGTTCTTTTTTTTTCCATAATTTTTCCATCGTTTTGCGTTCTTTTATTTTCACTTTGCGGTCCGCCACGACGACAAAAACATGACAAGTTTCTTTTTTTTTTTTTGTTAATCAACACTACGTTTGGATCTCTGGCCGGGATTATGTGCTCTGGTTTATCAGGTAATCTGTTTTTGCTGCAAAATCCGAAAGATTATTGTTCCCATAATTATCATCAACTTCTTGAGAGTTTTTCACATCATTGTCATAGTCTTTTTAACTATTATTCAAGTCTGAGTTCCAACCCAGGTTTTGACTTTCTTTTCGTGGTTTTCAAGGAGACCCCTCTTTTTTCATAGAATAATTTTGTTCCGGCGTAAAATGAATCGTTTAACTACGTGATGTCGTTTGCCGGGATATTTGTCAATAAGTCGTTCAGTTTCTCGGAATTATTATTATTATTATTATTAACGTCCACCCGTAAAGCCATGGCGAATAAAGTCAGGATAAAAACAGAAAAGAATAAAATAACACAAACATATACATAGGATAAACTGAAAAATCATGAGAAATATTACAAAATGCATTTCCCTCATAATAAACCCAAGGTAAATCAATCCAGATAACCCAGTGTATATGGAAATTAAAAGAAGAAAAAAAAAATGCCGCGTGATATTAAGGGCAAACACATAAAATTATATTTGCGAAATGTTAGGATATCATTAAAAAGAAACTATCTACTATATCTAAAAAGAAAAGCTTCTCCATAAAAGAAGCGCAGTAATAACTAAATATCGACATTATGAAAGGTAAAAGAACAAAGAAAAACATACCTCTAAATGTGGCGTGGGATAATAAATTATTCAACTTCTTGCATTTAAAGTTTAGACACGAAATCTTAAAAGCATATCTTACTCACTTGAAGGGATAATTCAAATATTGTTATCCGGGTTGTAGTGCATCCACGTATAAAAACAAATATATATATATATATATGTGTGTGTGTGTGTGTGAGTGTGTGTGTGTGTGTGTGTGTGTGTGGTTCTCTGGTTGTCTGTCTACCGGCGTGCGAACGAATATATTTCTACTTTTAATCGATCAATGTGTAATAACGTTAAAAATTATCTGAAATTTGTTCAAATGTCTTATATATATATACATAATTCAAAATACATATTTAAAATGCCGAAGATAAGAGTTTTAAATCTATGTGAAATTCAAATCGCTTATGAATATTATGAATTCTTTTTTTTTCTTTTTTAGTATCTCTATAATGTAATCAGTAAAATTCACACTGTACTTTCGTTTAGCGTAAAAAATTTCACAATTCAATTAGATTTTCTATTTAAGCAGTATGTGATTTTTTGTTTCGTTTTGTTTCGTTTTTTCTTACATTTATATCATCCGTTACTTATGAATGTATTTATTTGCTTTTGTTTTTCCTGAATGAATTATACGCAGAAGATATCATAGAGTTCGTAAACGCACGATGAAAAATGTATTTTACACTGAAATATGTATTTTCAAAATAATTGTCTTTACCTCTTTTGAACAATATATTGTGGAAATTTCAACAAAACTTTGGTAAATAACTATTTGTCAGACAATAACTATATATATATATATATATATATATATATATATATATATATATATATATATATAAGAAGACAATTTTGAAAATCAATTTGCTACTTTTTTAACGTGGTCAGGCATAATTACAATGAAAATAAATTCATAAAAAAGGATTTTGCTTGAAATACAAAACGAAAAAAGGGGGTGTCCTCGTGGTGTAATGATTAAAGCGATGGACTGCGGAATCGTAGTACGCGAGTTCCTACTCCAGTCACGCTATTATGTTCACTTTCGGGCAAACACCCTTGGGAAAGGTATGAACCCCCTTATCCTCCAAGCTATTGGTTAAATAGTACCACTACTGTTCTTCAAGGAGAATGGCCCTGTCATCAAATAACCTAAAAAAAGGTGATATGCCATTAAACAAAGAAACCCCAAAACGGAAAAAAATCATAGATTCTGTAATGTGTAATTTTTGTAAAAATGGTATACATCAGTATAGCATTTTTTTTGTTTCTTTTTTATGTCATCAAGTATTCAACATCCTTCTAGCATTAATTGAGCTTAAGAAGGGAATATATTGCAAAAAACCGGTTGAAAGTTGACAGCGTGAAAATGATGGACTAAAGTGCTTTCTCTGTAGCGTCGTCGAGATGAATTGAGTACTTTATATATATATATATATATATATATATATATATATATATATATATATATATTATCATTATTATTATTATTATCACGTAGCTCTGATAGCGTAAAGTTTGACTCTCTCTATTTCTATCTCTTTCTCGCTCGTTCCTTATCCATTTCATAATCTATCACTCTTGGCAAGTCTTCAAAACTGCATCATGTAACCGTATAATGCTGATTTAAGTCAGTTTTAGCTTGTTGGACAACACTGGTAGGTCCATACATTAGAGTCCTCAAGGTAATATCGCTTATGACTTCGTTGTTGCTTATCCGACGGTGCCCTGCATGTCTCGTCTATTTTATTTGATTGGTTTGTGGGATGAGAGGCATATGACCGTATCGCTGCTCTTTTGTCGGATATGGCTAACAGGATTTTTCAAGACAACACGCAGTATTCTTGCGTAGTTCCCAAATAGCTTTTTCAGTTTTCTTAGGGTCTGTATAGTATAAGCTCCATATTTACTAATATTCTGTCTAGATTAAGTACTTCAAACGGCAAAAGGTCTAATAAAAAATTGTTTCATATGAAACAAGAGGGAAAGAAGCAGACAATATCCAAAATATCACAGACGCAGACTATGTAGATGATCTAGCGCTTCTCACAAATGCACCGGCCAAAGTAAAGTCCAAGCCCCATCACCTAGAGAAAGTAGCTGGAGGTATTGGTATACAGGTGAACGTAAATATAAAAGGTATTTGTTTTTTAAATCAAATGAACTTTCTCTACTTTTCAGCAGCAAGCGTCTAAAATTAGTTGACCAGTTATCCTACCTTGGCTGCCACATCTCATGTTTTGAAAGTGATGTCAAATATTTCTTGCAAAGGCGTAAAATACTATTTTCAGGTTTTGGACCATATAGGAATCTTATCGGTCTGATATAATAAAATGGAGTTTCTTTCAAACTGTAGCTGTGTCATTTCTATTTCATGGATATATATATATATATATATATATATATATATATATATATATATATATATATATATATATACTGCAACATTTGTACGCCAAAACCATTCGTCAAAGATGTAAAAGTAGCGAAATATAATAAACATTTCTAATGGTAGCTAATCAGTTTTCCTTCTAATGACGCTAGGCTTCTTGTAAAACTTGTCAATCTTATTTTTAAAACTTTTTTCTTTTCATACCATTATATTTCATCCAAAAATTAATTCATATATATAATGGATGAAAATATGGTATCTAAAAAAGCAGTCACTTAAGGCAGCTGGATAGAATAAGGTACTCGAATGCCAGTAAGCAGAGCAGTATAAACATTAAAATAATTATTTCTTTTTCCTTATTTGGCTGTCATTTCTATTTTAAAACAATTATTTGTCATGAGGTTCGGGAATTACCACTTTTTGAAAGTGCTTCTGAAAAACTCCAGTCTGAAAAAATACGCATGTAACTGCTTGTAACAAAGTAGCAAGGCAATTTCAGCTAAATAATCATTATACCTATATATATATATATATATATATATATATATATATATATATATATAGAGAGAGAGAGAGAGAGAGAGAGAGAAAGTGAGTGAGAGAGAGAGCAAGTTGTTCCTTTAAATCTTTTTTTCTGTTTAAAAAAGACCTTTAAATAGAATGTTTTTTCATTCTTCATGCATTTGCTTACTCTTACTATCCTTTACTAAAGAGTTCCATATACCTCGAATCCTACATGTCATTTTTTTTTCATTGAGTAACTGCATCACTGATTGAAACTACTCATAGCCAAGTTTTCAGTGCTCAAGCCAATGAAATCAAAGAAAATTTTATGGAAGCTAAAATATCAAAGCCCAAATCTCCTTCCGACCCGTTTATTCCACTGAGATTGAATGCACGACGATGCTGATTCTATGGAACGCCAACTTTCCATTTTGCATATTAATCTTGGGAAATTCCAAATCCAGCGCCCAAGTCGGAAAAAAGAGAAGCGCTTACCTTCTTAATTCAATCCGCTTATGCTGTCTGATTTTGATAGAAAGACAATGAAACAAGCACATAGATGCATTACAGAATGTCATAAGTTTGCATAATCATATATTTCAAGATAAAAAATTGCATTTCGAAATTCTAATGTCAACATCAATATATACGTAGTTTGGCATGTACACGCAAGTAGAAACGTTTACCTTCAAGAGTAATTGAAAATATCCAACAATGTATAGATATATTATTGTCTATATATTATTTATAAAGATTTATTTTTCTTAGTCTGCCACAGAGGTCTCAGCTTGTTTATATTATCATTTGTACAATAATATAATTTTTTTGCTATTGTCTACCTTCCAAGACCAAAAGTCAAGTCACCCTGAAATCCCAAGCTGCCGTTATATCATCAAACGTAAGCAGTCTAGAGCCTTCACAGTACATGGTTTGAGAACTACTTAGTAACAGAAGCTATCGGAAGCCTGCGTGCCTGATTAAGCCGTAATCGATGGATTGCTTGTAACAATACATTGACCCATGTATAGTTGTTTTATGCTAAGAGGTTAGGGAATCACATTCTTTTTACGTCTATATTTACATTTTTTGTGTTCTTATTTCTTAAGTGTCTTCTTTTTTTTTGCATATGCTCCTATCAAATATGAATAATTTTTAAACATATTTATTTGACCCATGACATAGCAAATAGACCCACCTAAGCCGAATCCCAGTGACGTAGTCTGGAACGAGCAGATGGAGGCGTAGATCAGGATGACGACGCAGATAAAACAAAATACACGTGCTTTAATCAAAGAGGATACATCTCCAAACTTAAGTGTGGTCCTCTGAAACAAGTGGACAAGTTCACCTGCCTCAGAAGCAGTGTCTCATCAACGGAGAATGACATTAACACGCGACTAGCAAAGGCACGAACTGCTATCAATGGGTTATCGGTAATATGGATGATAGACCTGATCGATAAAATAAAACGCAGTTTTGTTCCAAGCAGCGGTCGTGTTGATGCTGCTATATGGATACACCACATGGACACCAACTAAACGTATGGAGAAAAAACTTGACTAGAATGCTGCGAGCTGTGATGAACAAGTCCTGGAGGCAACACCCCACAAAACTGCTGCTGTACCGCCACCTATCACCTATCACAAAAACTATCCAAGTTAAACGAACCAGACATGCAGGACACTGATAGGAAGTAAGGATGAACTCATAAGGGACATACTCCTGTTGACCCCTTTACATGGATAAGCCAACGTTGGATGACCACCAATAACCTATATACAACAGCTGTGTGCCGGTACAGGATGTAGGCTGGAAGATATCCCAGGCGCGATGGACAATTGTGACGGGTAGCGAGAGAGATTCAGGGAGATCCCGGTTAGTAGCGTGACATGATAGATAGAGAGATACTACCACGCATTCAAAGTCGACCTGGTAGCAGTATCGATGGAATGGTATTTCACACTCCCCCAGAGTTCAAGCACTGAAGCCTCATCATCAGATACTGTTTAGTGACATTTCCAGAATAATCCTTTTTGGTGTGGTCTTACCTTTCAGCCGGGGATTCAGTCAGCGTATTCCATGTCCCACGGACTCACTTCTAACGAACAGAATCTACTTGAAATGATCAGAAACTTGCTTCCCTAATTAAGCGATGCTTAATAAATTCCACCCACGTATTCATCTATCTATCTATCTATCTATCTATCTATCATGCCAAAAACAATGCAGTACAATGACATAGAAAGAAGTGAAATGTATTGATTGTAATTACTATTAACATATTAGATTGTCAAACAGATTTTTTTTTGTTTTTCGATAAATATTCAATACTTTGATTGTACTGATGATGTTTAGATACTATTAGACGTGAAGCACGATTCCATTTGCCTAAGAAAAGTACTATTTCTATTCTATAATAGCTGTTTGATTTCTAGTATGAATTTCATAGACAAATATTGGAACGACAATATTGGAACATCGAGTGTAAGCAGAAATTATATGATGCTCTTTTAAGATACAGATAAAAGATTTGCTACAAAGTTTAGCTTTATTGAGCCTGCTTAGTATTTAAATGGATAATAACTTATGAATAGCAACAATTGTAAACCTGTGTGTCTAACCGAGAGAAGATTAATAAGTAACAATTTACCTATCATTCGTATATGGAACGCATTCTCTTATGAGTATACATGAGAGCGTAGGAGGATGAAGGGGTTGTTGCTTATTTTTAAGGCATGTCAAAACATGTTGGGTTATTCAATGCAGAAGACAGTCTTTTTTATTGTAGACAGTTACATATTTTTATTGTAAGCTGTTACATAGTTTCTGTCTAGTGGTTAGAGTGTTCGCCTATGGCCCGGAAAATCGGGGTTCAATCCCCTGTCGAATCATACCAAAAACTCAAAAAAATGGTGCTTGGTGCCCCCCTACTTAACAATCAGCATTATAAGGTATGGATCAAAGGTAAAAAGGAGCAATCCAGGGAAAGGAGTTACACCCTTCCCTACACCTCAGTATAGTAGATATTGAAAAGGGAGCCTTCGGGTCACCCTCGACCATGGTCGCCAACTTTACTATTTTTACGAACAAATCATAATAATCTAATTTAAAGAAATGGCTTCAATGAAATATTCTTTATACAAATAATTTGCACAAACTTATATCGTTTCAAGAATTCCTATTTAATACTAATAATTTGAGTACAATTATATAGTTTCAAGTAAGTGGACTTTAACGAAACTGATAGAAAAAGTTTGATCGGAACAATACAAGAGCTTCCTTTTCTTTTCTAAATCCAGGGAGATGCACTGTACAAAAAAGCTACTGTACGGCAATTTTCCTCTTATCTTACAAACCACAGAAAGTAAGATGCGCTGGGCATTGTAAGGAAAGTAAGGACAAATTCTTAAGCTGTTCTCCACTGGAATCCTACTCATGGACACACCAGTGTTGACCGATTAGTAAAAACTTATATTCATCAGATCTGTGCAGACACTGGAAAGATTGAGAAAGAAAGAGAAAAAAGTCTCCCTTGATATTCTCGCAAAGTATGATTCCAATCTCGTTAAGAATTTAATCCCTGATACTGTCCTGCCACAAGTGGAAATTTCTACAGGATAGCATTGCCTGATGTAGTAGATATTTCAGAGATGTGAGACAAAATATTTATAAATCCAATAGTTTGTTTGAGTTTGTTTAATAGAATATCAAACTTTGCAGGTTATACCTTGTAGAACAGTAATGGTGTTATTTAACCAATAATTGAAGGAGAAAAAGGTTTCATGACTCACACAAGATTATTCGTTCGAAAGTGAACGCAATAGTGCGGCTGGAATTCGAACTTGCTTGCTACAACTCAGTGACCCAGCATGTTAGACACTACAACACGGGGGATTTCTCCTTTTATTAGCCCATGCAAATAAAGTTGTTGGTGGTTGGTTGGATTTTATGGCATGTATCCTTTGTAGGCTATTTAACGTCAAGTCCATTTTTATGTAGATAATCAGTTCTATTTCAGACAATTCACTTAAGCCTAAGTACACAGTTTAATTGTCAAAACATTTCTATTTCTAACTGTTCGGATTATTCAAACAGTTCTAATTCAGCTAATTTGGTTTTGCATGAGCACAGATTTTGTTTACACCGTAAAATTTCAAAACAGTTCTATATATAACAATTTAGTTTGGTGTAAGTACAGTTTCAATGTTAAAAACAGTTCAATTTCAAACAATTCAGTTTAGCATAAGCTCGCAGTTTAAATGTAAGTACGGTTTAATTGTCAAAAAACATTTCAAGCTATTCAGTTAAGTCAAACAATTCAGTTTAAAATAAGTATGCCGTTAGTTCTATTTAAACTATACATAGGGCCCTATCAGGTGCTACCACGCCGGGCCAGAGTGGACATGGGAGCAATGGCAATGAAGATGTGCTCCACATTCCCCAAATCCCCAGCATTACTGGAACCTCATCATCAGATTGTTTAGTGTCATATCAGGAAACTCATTGGTGGGGGTGTTACCCCTCTGCAGAAATGCAGTCAGTGTATTCTCAAGTTAAAAAAAAAAAAACTGGTAAAATACTGCGATCCTTTTCCACGTTGTCGCAAAAGAGATTGATGAACTTTTCTCTTCAAAGAACTTGATGTCAAATTGATTCTCTGTAGGTCAATAGTTTTGAGACCTAACAAGATGTTATTGCAACATTCTGGTTCATGGAAATCCGACTTTGGAAGATCAAGTTCCACAACCAATTCATAATGTTTGCGTTGTTTATCATCTGGAAACAAAGTTTCAACGTGCGCATTATTGTCAGCCCACTATATATATATATATATATATATATATATATATATATATATATATATGATAGCCTATATATATATATATATATATATATAGTCATCCACAGAAAGATCTGTTTTGTTCTATCAGAACTCATCAGTGTAGCTAGACAGTATCTTCCCGTAGCTAGGATCGAAACCCGGTTGACTCAAACTTCAAACCAAAGCTTCTAAACCATTCAGCCACGAGGAGATATTAGCTGCGAAGTAAATTTTAAACGGTTATGAATCACAATTACTATTGTTTACATACAGCCGTTCAACGGTAGCCGAGACCTCAATTCAACTACGAAGAGGCTTGCAATAGACGCTAATGACAACACGATTACTTCTTCGCCAGAGAACTCAACTCCACGGGGGTATGGGAGTATATATATATATATATATATATAGGTTAGCGTAGACACAGAGTCAGTGGTGCCTGGCATCTGTCATCGGGACAACTGATATATACGCTCTATCAATGATGTTGAACACATTTTATTCATCAATAAATAGATGAAGGGATAGTTTACTGCCCTGAATTAGTTTCATGACTTAGGGTTAATGTATTTAAGTTACAATGACACGTTTCATTTGATGACCGTACTTTTAATTCATGAGCCTTAGTGATGACACCAATATAAAAAGACGTAACTTAATAGAGATAAAAATGTAATTTATATATTTTCTTCGCCTGGTAAGTATTGTGGCCAAAAATTTTTAAACGATGTACTTGTTCACATACACACACAAACATGCAATACATGCATTCACCCTCAAGCATGTATACACACACACACACACACACACCTATACATGCACACGTATGTGTATGTGCACTTGCGAATATTAATATGCAACTAAACAAACAACTAAATCATATCCATAAGTACATGTGTGTGTGTGTGTGTGTGTGTGTGTGTGTGTGTGTGTGTGTGTGTGTGTGTGTGTGTGATGATATGTCTTTATTTCTGCCTATACATCTAAACCATTTTTGTATTGGTGTGTATAGGAATTATAATAACGCCGGCTGCAATATCTTGAATTTGATATTTGAAACATTGCGAGACTTGCAAATCAATACTTAT
>CAUZXS010000281.1:27500-37500 GCA_963585895.1 Sepioteuthis lessoniana | reverse complement strand
TTCAATATTAAATAATCAACACTCAGATTTCCGGAAAACGAATATTAGAAGTTGTAATATAAACTCACCTGAAGATAGTTTCTGTGAAATATTTTAATACGATATTATTCATATATATATATATATATATATATATATATATATATATATATATATATATATATATATAAGTGAGAGGCTGAGACGGATAGAGAGAGAGAGAGAGAGAGAGAAAGAAAGAAGAGGAGAGTGAGAGAGAGAGAGTGTGTGTTTGTGTATGTGTGTGTGTGTGTGTGTGTCTTCAGAGAGGATGATTCTGTTCTATTGTTAGTCTTAAGGTAAGTGTATATTCATGTCCATCTATGAAGAGAAACTGTCGCAGTGCGATGGTTAGAACTTTTTTTTTTCTTTTTTTTTACAAAAAAGTGTTGGGTGGAGTGAATTGGATCTTTATCGAAAGCTCCAATGTTGTCGTTTTTTACCAAGCTAAGAAAAAAAAAAGCAAAGCTGGGTAAATAACTGCCAATTTCAGCTTAGTAAAAAGAGACCGGCACGTTTGCTCCGAGTTAAAGAAAGCGTAAGCGAAAATATCCTGTGCACCTACATAAATATTGTGTATGTTTAAAGTCTTTTCAAAAATTGGTAAAAGAAACATCTGCCAATATTTGCGTTGGACTAATTCATCGCTCCATTAAACGTTCTTTGATTTCCTTTACTTTACCTTATTCTTTGTGATGCTATACACATTTCTTAACAAATAGACATATTAATAGAAATAAAACTTTCTATAAACACGTGCATACGTTTACGCTTATATTTATATGTAAACATTTTTAAAAAGAAGACGCTTAAGAACACACGGTAAGATGCACACTCATACGAATATACGGTGTTCATAAAATGCTACCTATAGGAATTGTTATTAAAAAGTTTCTTGAAAGAATCTTTTAATTTCTTAAATTTAAAAAGTAAAATGAAAAAGTTTTGATGAAGACGTCGAACACAGATGAGACATCTATATGATAAACGGATTAGAAGTTCACAAAATCTAGACCTGTCAGTGCCAATTTGTCAAATATTCATGAAGCCCAAATACGTTTTGAGTTCGAGCAATTACTTTTGGAAAAGGCATGAACACCCTTATTCCTTAGCAATGGGTTGAATAGTCCCACTACTAATCTTCTACCAGAATAGTTTTGGTATTAACCCATAAAGGTTAATATGCCGTTAAGCAAGGAAATCAAACAATACATTTTAAACCATCTTTTCACTTTCCTTTATTATCGATCGACCTTAAACAGAAAAACTCTTCTGCTGACAAATTATTTTCTTCTCGTTAATTATTATTTGAACTGACCTTTTGATTGGAAATTCTTGTTTTTCTTACACCTTGCGAGATTTTTCTTTAACCAGCGTTTGCTGATGATCTTTCAATGAAGATAGAGTGACCGCAAGTCTCCTCAGGTCTCCAGGACTCTTCTGAGTACTCTGGCCGATCTCAACGATGGTGCAATGAGTCCCAAAGTGAAGGTAAAAGCTCGACTGGAATTCGAAATGGCTTACAACGATTCTGCAATCCATCTATTTAACCATTATACGAAGAGGACTCCCTTGCTTCGTTTGGCTGTTATTTTATTATTCACGTTGATAGTATTCTCCTAAGAAGATAAGCAGTTCCGCAGAGAGTAATTTTTATGTATTTCTTATAGACTGTAACTACCACCTATCTTGTTAATGCATTTACCCGTCCCTTTCTTAATCCTACACAGGACTTTCACTATTATTTATTTATTTACTTGTTTTACACATCAGTAATTGCAGTTGGCATTCCGTGAAACCTGAGAGACAGCAAACCTACTTATCTCCCCAGGACTCATGTAAGTATTTTAGTCGATGTCAGCAGGGCTATGGATTGAAAAGTCTCAATTTTCCTCGTATTCACTGTTCACCAAACTCGTTTACGGGTTGTTTTGGATTATTCCAAGTACTTCTGCTATGAAATATATCACCGTGACTTTCATATTTCTACTATTATTAGTTTACTTTTTCACGCAAGTTTTAGCTGAAGATTTTTTCCGGGAGTCTAAACAACGGTGAGTCTTCACTGGTCTTCCTTCTATCCAAGCCGGTTTTAGTTGTGCTGTGGTCTGGATGTTATCAGTTCTTCTCCTTATCCCTTATTTTTACATTTTCTTTCCCTTGTTCTTGGGAAATATTTCAAGGGCTGAAACTAAGACTGGCATCGTTATCACCATAATTTTCTTCAACATTTTCGTTTTTCTTACAAGTTCCATTTTATCGCCTTCCTTCACTTTTACCACATGAACAATTCACTTGATGATAACTCCTCCTCCTCCTTCTTCTTCTAGTTTTTCAGGCCAGCGTTAGCTGATTGTCTTCCAATGTTGTTTGAGTAACAGCAAGACTCCTCAAGTCTCCAGGACTCTTCTCAGTATTCTAGCCAATCTAAACAATGCTGTAGTCTGAGTGGTCTTCAAGTGCCTCCTGATTTTTAAGTCTTCAGTCCCTTTACCAAGTCTTAAGGGACCGTTCCGAGCACACCAATTACTATTGGTACCACCGTCACCTTCATGTTCCGTAGGATTTTTAGTTCTCTAGCAAGGCCTCGGTATTATTTTTCTTTTTCACTTTTTTTTTCATTTTTATGCTGTGGTCCGTCGGGACGGCAAATTCCACTATTTGGCAGGTTCTCTTAAATATTATCATTATTTTTTTTTTCCCGTCAGCGTCAGTGATGCTTTTCCACTGCAGTCTGGGTGTTCCTGTTGTGCGTCTTATGTGCATTGAAACACTGTGCATGAAGAGCTTATATTCTTTATATATCGATTAAACACAGTGGTTGAATAGTAAGTCTAATAAGGAAAACATAATTGTGGCTAAAGGGGATAAAGACAGTAAGAGA
This sequence comes from Sepioteuthis lessoniana, assembly GCA_963585895.1. Classification (NCBI taxonomy): domain Eukaryota; kingdom Metazoa; phylum Mollusca; class Cephalopoda; order Myopsida; family Loliginidae; genus Sepioteuthis; species Sepioteuthis lessoniana. Next base: position 34,598 of record CAUZXS010000281.1, on the reverse strand, counting down.
GACTAAGAAAATAATTACACACAAAGTCAGTTGCAGTTTACCCCCCCAAAATACGGTCTGAAATAAAACGATGAAAATATAGTCGATATTGTATTATATTGTTTTATGCAAATACTTGCACGACTGGGAACTCGCAGCATGACGCGTGAAGAAAGAAATTTAAATTTATATTGCAACTCCATCTGCTCATATACTAGGTCAGTTAGGAGCATAGAGAGTCATTTGTTGGTTGGTTAGTTTCTTTATTTAAAGGCATATCAACATTTGTAGGTTATTTAATGCCAAAGCTATTCTCCTTGAAGAAAAGTAGTGGTACTATTTAACCCATAGCTGGGAGGATAAGGGGGTTCATAGCTTTCCCAAGGGTATTTGCCCGAAAGTGAACGTAATAGCACGACTGGAGTATGAACTCGCGTACTACGATTCCGCAATTCATTGCTTTAGCAATTGCACCACGATTGCAACAATTGCACCACAATTGCAACAATGGCACCCCCCATTCATTTGTAATATATTGGGTAATGGTTACACAGCCTAGATTCGTTTCCATCACCCTATGAGATGATACCTTATTGTCCTTGCATTAAAAAGGCACCCAGTATTTCTATTAATTTTTTTTTTTTTTTTTGTTACAAGGAATATGTTATTTGGTGATTTTGTGCTCTCTGGGTTAGCTGGATTCTTAATGACCAAGGAATAATAAAGATGAACACAACGGAAAGATAACGTGCATACATACATGTCGTATATTCAGAGACCACTTCAACTCAGGCATTTCAAATTAGAAGCCAACATTGTTTAAAACCAAAGAAAATCTCTCATTTTTTTTAAAAATCGGCTAAATTACATGGACAGCGGAAATCTTATGAATACAAAGGAACCAAAATTTATCGTGAAGTGTTTAATTTTGTTAAACGAGACTCCTCTCTTTCAGTGAGGAGTAGAAAACAAGCAAATTATTGCTTCAATGAGGGTGAACCTTATGGCAATGACGTCAATGCCATTTCTTTAAACATCAAATTCCTCGTTAATTATTCTTTTATGTTTCTTCCAGTTGGTTTTTTAGTGAGTTGGAATTTTTCGTTCTGAGTTCAATCCCAGGTCGAATCATACTCAAGACTTTAAAAATGTTACTTCATACCTCCTTGCTTAACACTCAACAATATGATGTTTGTATCAAGGGTAAAGTGGAGCAATCCAGAGAAAGGAGTAGCGCCCTTCCCTACACCTCAGTGTAGCAGCTATTGAAAAGGGAGCCTTCTGGTCGCCCTCGACTACGGTCACCAACTTTTACTTTAGTTGTTATTAAGCGTATACGTACTTACAGGTAAGTGCACATATATCAGCAATTCATTTTCTAAGCTTGAAGCTTTTTTTAAAGTAAATTTGAAATACAAACACGTATTAAGTTTAATTTAAGGCTTCAAGAGTTTTGTTTATGAAGATTTTCATTATTTCACCCCTTCCCTGGGGCATGAATTGCACTGACTATATCTCCTGCAGAGAGATAAAACTCCTCCCAGAAGGGTTGTTCTATTTACGACACTAAACAGCAACTGATGCTGAGGCTCCAATTCTGAAGACGTCGCGTGTAAAGCACCTACCTCAAAGTAATTACACCCACATGCACCTGAGCGATACTACCTGTTAGATCCCATCAATAGGTCAAATAAGTCAATAGGTGAAATATATCAGTATTTAATAGGAAGACTCAATGCCATCTAACTGTAAATTATTTGTACTAAGAATTGTTATTTGAAGCTAGGATCGTTCACTAAGAATTAATATTATTTATTTGAAACCATATAACTCTTTAGAAACATTTTTATGTCGATATAAATACTTTAAAATATACAACCATGTATATATTATTAATATTAGATGGGAATACTTGAAACCTGTCAACTGTTTAAGTACTTTAAAATGTATAAAAAAAGTAAAGTTGACGACCGTATTCGAGGGCGACTAGATGACTCCCTTTTCAATAGCTACTACATCGAGATGTAGGGGAGGGTGCAACTACTTTCCTGGGTTACTCCACTTTACCCTTGATACTACCTTATATTACAGAGTTTTAAGCAAGGATGTATCAAGTACTATTAAAGTCTTTGGTATGACGCGACCTGGGATTGAACCTGAGTCTCCAGGATTTTGGGCGATCATTCTAGCCAGTAGGCCATTAGGAATATTTTATATCTACTAGACGTGTGAAAAATACTAAATGTGGAATATAAACGTACAATGAACATGCTTCCCTTATCTAAAGGCTTAAAATAAACCTAGACATGTTGACATGTCCTTAAAATATATAAATCAGCTTTCATTATTTTTTTAGTCTGGGGATTTCTATTATGGAATTTAGTGCGCATTTTCAGTGGTTTTAACAAGATTTATCTTTGCAAAAAGCTTACAAAGAAACATTAATGCGTACATGTAGTTCACATCCAAATACAATTTTTCACAATTAGCAAATTCTTGTATTTTTTAAATCTATTAAAGCGATGACCGCCAACTGAGAAATGCACGCGAAGAAGTGAAGTCAATCTTTAATGGCTACCTGCTAAATCTACTGGGTATTCTATGGCATCACTGAATATGTTATAGCTAACTTGGTGAAGACGTTTGCAGGGCCATTAAGTTGTCATGCTGGCTTGAATTTTTGATGACTCCTTACCTGCTTAATTTAGGACCCATTTTTCTTTAGATTTAAACCGCTCGTAGCTGGCGCACTTTTAAAAAAGAAACCATCTTATAACGCATTTGCACACGCTGTTCCGGAACCCATTTACGGTTGGTATTGATATGCATTCAAAATGGAAGTCTCGCACATTCCACTTACGTTTGATCAATTCTGTTTCGCAGAAAGTAAATAATTTTTTTTTATATTATTAAGCAAAATTTAAATGCATTGATTTTATTGGAAAAAAATTACTCTTTAAAATCAGTATATTCTACAATCTTAGTTTAGATCTGCAGTATTTCTTTCAAGCTTTCTAAACAAAGAAATCATTTAGTTAATTTTTTTCCGTAGAATTTCTTCATTATTAAACAACTGTAAAGATTGAGACAAATGGTAACCAGAAGAGGCACTATCTGCCGAATACGGTAGATAGACGAAAACCTCTCAAATTGTAAGAAATTCATTTTTTCTCACGAAAGAGAAGAACAAACATTATTCTTATGTAGTGTTTTGTTATTTCCTTAAATAACACGATCAAAATTAGCACTGCAAGCAATGTAAATTGTTTTTGAGTTTGTATCGTAAGTTATTATTAATGATTTTGATTATTACCCCTGGCCTTATTGTAAAGTAAACTAAACTTTTCGAATGACAAATCATCCCCGTAAGGCAACAACATAGGCACAGTGGCATGTGTTAGGGTAACAGCCTTAATCTTTCGAATCCAATCTTGAATTTTAATACCATGTGTCCTTTGTTAACGCTTACCCTGTTTTTTTTTTAACTTTTCAAGGAAGATAACTATCAAATTACCGAATAACTTCGCTTTATTTAATTAAGTATCAGTTAATTGATTAATTTGCAATTACTTATAATATAAATTCAACAAATTTAATGGTAATCAAATTTGAACTTAAGTTGGCCTTTAAGAGAGCTAAAATATCTTAAAATGAATTTTGAATGTATCATTTAGACTGTTTGAAATGTAAATTCATATTCTGCAAGATCGAATGAAAACAAAATCAAAATGTCACAGCGTTAAATATATTTGTCTAGAACATTATGATCATTATTAGGAATGACAATAGCCTATTATGAAACTAATTCTTTTAGTCTCTATTAAAAGAATCTTGGAATCTGGACGAAGAACAAAGAATGCAAGAATTCTTTTCATAGTAATCTATTGTCATTTCTAGTTATCATAGTCATGTTCTTGACAACTTTAGTTTTTGTTATATTTATATGGGATTTTATTCAATCTCTGAAAAACTATAATATCAAAAGTAGGCTTAACCAATGGAGCTAAACAATACATTAAAATACACCAGCCCAAGATGCACTGTCATCAAAAACAGGAGCGCACATGCATGATCACGAAAGCATTAATGGTTTTAAAGGTTTGATTTGCTTTCTTTGTTTAATAAATATCAACCAAAGCCATCCTTGCTGAGGAACAGTAGTGGTACTAAAGTAAGTAAAGTTGGCGACCGTAGTCGAGGGCGACCAGAAGGCTCCCTTTTAAATAGCTACTACACCAAGATGTAGGAGAGAGCGCTACTCGATAGTTCCAATTTACCCTTGATACGTACCTTATATTGCTGAGTGTTAAGCAAGGAGGTAGCAAATACCATTTTAAATCTCGGACCATTGTCGAACACTCTACCCAGTAGGCCAATGAGCCTTTACCGGGGATAATGAAGGATTTCATGCTTTTTTAAGAGTATTAATCCAAAAGTGAACGTAACAACGTGGCTTTGGTTCGAACTCAATTAGTAGGGTGTGGCAATCCAAACCGTTAACCACAACGACACAGGATCTCCCTCAAATGATTTTGTAAAAGTTTGCAATGTTTTATAAAGCATGCTTTAAAGTATGTATTGATTAGTTAGCTAATAATATTCATGGAAGAAAATAAATTGAATATATTTTAGAAAGTGCATTAAAAACATAATATCATGCACAATATTTTTTTCAATGTAAACCTATTTATACCGCTCTCATTGATTTATTTATCGATTTTAGCTACATATCAACCCGTCCAGGGTATCTTATGCCAGGAGGTTAAGTAACCACGTTCATTGTATTTTCATATTTACATTTTTACTGTACTTGCGTCGTAAGAGTTTTGGTAGATATATTTTTTTGTTTTTTTCTTTTAACGCACTGTCCTGTCGAATATGAATAATGTGTAAACTTATCTATCTGATCCACTGATAGAAGCCTATCAGTAACTACATGAAGAAAACATCTAACTAAACATTTTTAAGCCAGAAACTAAAGCCATAGCTTCATTCTCTCTCTCTCTCTCTCTCTCTCTCTCTCTCTCTCTCTCTCTAACGAAATTTTCAGGTGACTGGTAAATCAAGAAAGTAACAATAAACATTAACCTTCCATCGATATTTTCTTGATGTAATCCTTATCGTCAGAGGATATAGTCTCAGTGACATGAGTTCACTTCCTGTTTGCAGGTGTTTGCATTTACACATGGTGTTAATACCCTTAGGAAAGGTATGAATCCACTTATTTTCTCTCCAGCTATCGGCAGATAGTATGGCTGACTGGTCTTTTCAAACTTGCTATAGCAACCGGTCTTTGAGAAGGTAAACTCTGGATTCAAACCTGTTAAACTGCGTTTTAAAATTAACTTTGATTCACATCCGAATCGTGCTTATGGGCTCGACAAATACATGTATTTTCAAAAAATGCTTCGGCGTTATGACTTTGCATAATAATGCAATCGTAAAACTGTGCATAAATTATTTGCATTAAGAATATTTACTCGTAGCAATGTGAGCAAGGTTATTTTATTTCTGGCGGGATTTTTCTCAATGTTGCCTAGTCGACTGGGGTTGTAGAATACACCGACGGCATCTCTGCAACGACAGTCCTGGACACGACTATAAACAATCTGATGGTGAGGCTTCACTAATGTTGGAGCTTTGGGAAATGCAGAGAACACCTTTATTGCTATCGCTTCCAGATCAACTGTGGTCCGGAGTGGTAGAACCAGATAGGGTCCTATCTATAGTTTTCATAGAACTAAACTGAGCAATCAAGCTAAACTGATTTTTTTTTAATTAACAGTTTTTACATTTAAATGAATATAAACAAAAAATTATACTAAACTGAATTGTTTGAAATAGAACTGTTCTTATGTATAAAAATGAATTTTTCATTAAATAAACTAAAAAAATTGATATGCAACCAAACCAAACCAGTCATATCCCTAGGACACGTCTCACTATTTTAACTGATTGTCGCAGTGCACCGCTATTTAGGATGTAGATTATTCCTCTAATCTCCATCTCACACAATCGTTTTTTTATGCTATTGAGTATTCTTCTAAGTGCTTCATATACGACTGATAATACCATTTTCGTATTACTTAGCTTTTTCAGCTTGGTGGCGAGTTTCATGTATATATAAAATTATTTTTTTCTGAATATCTACTTGTATCTAGAACTATTTACAAATGAGTATTTGTATTATAAGTTATTTGAAATCATGTAATTATAATTCTAAATATCATTTTGCATTTAATAACTCAAGTAGGACTGACATCTCGAAGACAAAATGACCAATCAATAACATTGCATTATCTGACAGGCCTATATAACGAATATATGATTTGACTTGGTATATTTTAATAAATATTCCAATTAACATTTTATTCTTCCCTGAGCTCTTTAATAATAAGTTGGAACGATTTAATTATTAGAAGAATAGTAATAATTTATTAAAGAATATTGCAAAATTAATCAGCCTGACGCATGTGAATTCTAGCCATTGCATAATTCTACACCAAATACATAGGTGCATGAGAGAGAGAGAGAAGGAATTACTTAAGAAAAATTTTAAGTAAAAAGCGCAAAATTTGTGGCAGCAAATATAATATATAATGACTTCATGGGTATATAATATTGGTGATTATAAAACATATTGATCAGCTTTCCTTTTATCTTTAAAAGTCTGGCCAAAAACACTGTGTAAGGAGATGTAGTCGGAAGAAATATTGTTAAAGATACTTAATCCGATAACAGATCACAAAATTATGATACTATATGTGTCCTGTCAAAACTGATTAATTTCTCATTTTCTTTTGCTCATCTTCGTGTTATCTCTTAATCCTACGTAATACCTCAAAGAGAGAGAACATCCTCTTTGTTTCAGTTTGAATATAATGACAGTATCACTGTCCATTTTGCTGCTTCATTTTTATGAGACAATGTCATTGCCTTAAGTCATAACCAATAATTACAACCATCGGTAAAGGCGAATGATTCATTCGATTATTGTTGTTGCAGAGATCAGCTTTACGAGTTCTAGGTTCAGTACTAATATGACAGAATGATATTATTTTAGGAAAAACAAGAATACACATCAGTAGCACCTAAGCAATCCTAACTGCAATGAAAGTA
>CAUZXS010000281.1:0-20000 GCA_963585895.1 Sepioteuthis lessoniana | reverse complement strand
ATTATAATAATTTCTTTTTGCATTGTTGAATTATTAATGTTAATGACATCTTTGTAGAGCTATGATAAACTGCAATCAATTTAACTCAAGCATAATTTTAAATAAATACAGTGTTACAACATTTGTGAAACAATATGATCAGACATAAATAAAGCACTAGAAAAGATAGAGTAATGAATATTACATGAATTAAAATATAAAATGATATGTTAGTATCTACGATCATTTTGTTTCAAAAATGAACCAAAATGTCCCGAGAAGGTATAGAGAATCCACATTCTTGACTTCTCAGTCACAAGGATCTGGACTGACCCTGGCCGACTGACTCTTGCACCCTGCGAACATTCTTGAGCGTTCGAAGCGTAATCGGTTGAGGAACCCAATTTTCTATTATCTTTAAAAGGGCCATGAAATTCAAAGTTTTTTACCATCTTGAAAATCTGACTCCTATTTAGAAATATGTTGAAATTAACCTAAATCTGTATCGTGTTGAACTATCCTGAAAGATTTAGTTTTGTAATATATCATCCCACAAAATAACTTCTGCTCCTTTATTTAAGGCCCGGCTTTGCTATATTGGATAAAATATATAAAAAGTGTTGCTATGTTCCAGCAATAAAATGAAATGAGAAAAAGAATAAGTCAAACAAGGAAAATCTTACTAGCTGGCGATTTACTTCAGTAAACGTAAAACACATTGTACTGCAGGTAAATTATTTCGGTTCATACTATGTGTATTGGCCCACTTACTTTTTAGTCAAATCAGCCTACTTTCTGACTAAATTCAATACCAAAATTGACTTCACATTTTGTGGAGTATCTCTCTATTATCATTACTCTCAGGTCCTCTCAGACCCAGAGTGGTAGTATCTGTTAGTGTCCCAACTATGAATCAAATACAACTGTTCCATGTATTTAATATCAAATAGTAGTATTTGAACCTATGTAACTGTGTATAAATAAATTATTAATATTAAATAAACCTATTATTGTTAGATAGCAATGCTTGAAACAATTTAGCAATGTATTCCTTCTCCTAGACTAGTTGTCTGATTAAGACAATAGAATCTTGTCAGTCCTTCAATTTACCCATTGTGAAGAGGGAACAGGTGGCTTCATTATTTTCACATGGACCTTAGTGTAAAACGAATCGCAAATACCATCAGCCAGAATGTAAATTCGGGTCACCGATTCCTAATCCTACGACAATATACGTTACGCTTAATGCACCTTCTAAAAAGACGTTACATGTGACTGATAGATACGCTTTTCTAAGTGTTTATTCTTCATTTTTCATCTGTATTATCATATATTTTTATCTTGTGTACTAGATTTCATTAAGATACCTAAATAAGTAAATATATTTGGCGAACTTAGTCGAAGGTGACCCGAAGGCTCCTTTTTCAATAGCTACTACACCGAGGTGTAGGAGAGGGAACTACTCCCTTCCCTGGATTGCTCCACTTTATACTTGATCCTTACTTTATACTGCTGAGTGTTGAGCAAGGCGGCATCAAGTACCATCTTTTGAGTCTTTGGTATGATTGAACCCCGGTCTCCCGGACCAGTGGTGAACACTCTACTGATATGGCTAATCAAATAATCACGGAAAATATTACTTTTAGTCGGTATATAATTCAAGTTAACGTTTTAATGATAGTGTATAAGTCACGTTAATTTTATAACTATCGTATAATTCGCGTAACATTTATTGTCAGTGTATGATTCTGTTATTATTTCATGAAATTCGATATAATTCGTTATCGGCAGACCACTTACATTTGTCTATAGTAAATTTTATTTGTTATCGATAACTGCACATGCACGAGCTCACCAATGCCTCAATTTAAATTCCCATTTCTAAGTTGTTTACGTGAATAAAGTTAATACAGACAGTTATACATTTTTTCTTTCGTCACTGAACTATGAAGATACGGGGATTTACATAAGATGGAAGAGCATAAGAAAGAGACAGAGTTTCTTTCCTTTTGCAGTCGGAAAGTGCGTAGCCTAAGAAGATATTACGCAAAAGAGGGAATGAAATGAATATATTGTCGATACATCAATTTTAACCTTGCAGCTTCACAGAATGTTTGAATAGGAAGATATTGTTTGTAGAAAAGTCATCATTTAGGAGGCGCTCCTATCAAAAAGATTGTCTTTCTATGAAGTGGACTTGGCTACTCACTTTCAAAATATGGAAAGGTATGTTAAACTTTCATCCAATTCTAATACTCTTGGAAAAGGCATGAAACCAATTATTTCTCCGTGAGCTATCAGTAAATAGGAAAGTTGACTTGGTTCTTTAATTTGGTGTTGCTACCAATCTAGAAGGATTACACTGAATTCAAACCAGTTGTGGCCAAGGAGAAAGTTTGAGTGTGACAGGCCATCCCTACCAAAGACTCGCTTGATGAATAGTGCCTCCATCTCTGATCAAAATACGGTTTACTGGACCAGTGAGTGAGTGAGTGAAAATTATAATTTTATTCTTATCATGTTTTTTATGGTACAGCTGAATATAACTTGTTTCTTACACTTGTTCATCTTAGACCAGTCGGTTGGGTCAGTAGAATATGCCAGTTGCATCTCTGCGAGGATTTGTTCGTAAAAATGACAAAGAACGCCTGAATTATGACACTAATAAATGTGATGGTGAGGTTTGCAATTCTGGTGATCTGGGGAATGTGGAATACTCTTTCATTGGTATCACTCACAATTCTACTCTGAACAAACGTGGTAGTATGACTAATGTTATATTGAGTTGTTAGTGTTATATAGCAAAACTTGAAACAATGTTACTGTCAACCAACAAATGATTTATGTTGAATAGAACAACCACTGTTAAATACCAATACCTGAAATCATTTAACTGTGCGCAAATTAAACGATTTATGTTTGATCGTAATTCTTAGAAAGGTTTAACTGTGTGCAAAGAAATTATTGATTTTGTGTGCCAAGAAACGAAAATCAAATAGAAATATTAATGTTAGATAACTGTGGGCGAACAAGGAATAGTAATACTTAAACCATTTAACTGAGTGCAAGCAAATGAGCACTGGGCCGTTTAAAAATGTTACCTTCAAGCTATTCTATTACAAATCAGATATTACGTATATGTATAAAAAGAATCTGGCATTAAATAAACCGCATGGTTTGATATTCCATCCAACACAAACCACCCAAACGAAACCTGTTAACGTTTAAACCTATCTTGATACTATTTATTTTTAGTTCATTCAAATAAATCAATTATTTTCAAAACAATTCTGATATGTCTATGAGGTCAACAGCTCTGAGATTGTTCTTTAATATCTTCTCACCTTATTGTTTCAGTTACAAGAGTAGCTCCCCTTGATCAAAATATAAAAGCTTTCGAGATAAGAGAGTGATTAAGTGGGTGAGAGAAACATTCTGCTGGCTTAGTTTGGCTAAATATAAAAATTATGGACCACTCAGTGAGAAACAAATATAATTGCAATAGCCAAGTCAACAGATGACAATTGTGAATCCATCTGCATAATGTCTGGCCGTATATCTTTTTAGATAAGATTAGTTACGATTAGAGCTGTGACCAGTAAATTTTATATCCATAGCAGAATTCATTTTTCTCCGGAACAGCATCATCCTAACATATGTGAAATGGGCACGAAAATCTTTCTATGTAGCAATTGTAGATTAAACAGTGTTAAGAAACGTTGCAAAGCTAATGTATGGTGTGCACCAGTCATTAATATTATAGTAACAGAACCAATCTGAAAGAAATTGTCGGACAATAGTTAGATTGAGCTTCTATTGCCACGTTTTACTTGAATTGTACCGCACATGTGATATTTTAAAATTCGGGATCTATTTCTATTGCATCCAGTACTTGGTTCTTGGTTAGAAAAGAAAAAACTACCACAGATGACGATTATCCAATACCTGTTTGATCTTGTCGTTTGAAAATGAAATGGAAACGAGATCATTTTCTGCCATTTATTAAAACAACTATATGAGGCAGTTGTTTCATGTCAAATCAATCTTTTTTTGGTCATTGTCTATTCTGCATAGGTTCAGCCAATCGCAAAGTGCTTTCAAAGTAAAAATCGTGGTATGATTGGCCTACACATAGCAAACACGATTGTTCTATAGACAAGGAATATGACTAGCTTAAATATAACGAAGACATACATAAATTTAAAACCACGAATGGAATCCTTATTAAATGTTTTGATCTCTTATCTATCAACAACAGCTACAGGCTTCTAATGTTGAAGAGAAGCAATACACTTTTTCTCCGTCCGTATATGCTGCCGGGCCTAATCGGATACTAGGCTAGTGGCTGCGTTGTTAGATGGCTACACTGATTAATTTCATTTTACTCAAGGATAAAAAGGGGGTCTAGGTTTTATAGACAACAGCACTTATAAGGAAAAAAGCAAATGAGTCCCAGACTGCTTTGCTTGATCAAGTTAAATCCTGATTTCGACAAGATATTATACAGCTTTAAATTCATAGTTTTTCCTCAGTTCATAAACATACAACAATACATACATACATACATATATATATATATATATAGATGTAAACAAGATAAAAACTGTCGTCTCTGATTTTCATTTGGTCAAAACAGGTTAGCCAGTATTGCACTTTCTCGATACTAATTCACTTGAGTATCAGCAACGTTAAACTCAGAGTCGTGGCTTTTTATCCCTCCGTTCTATTCTATAGTAGAACTATAGTGAAATTGTTCTGAATTTTGTGCTCATAGCACATCTTAACATTAAAATCTAATTATGACTAAATGCAGAATGAGTAGAATGTTTGCCAATGGTTCGGGAGACCGAAGTTCAATCCCAGGTCGAATCATACCAAAGACTCAAAAATGGTACTTGATGCTGCCTTGTAAAGCAGTCAGCACGATAAGGTGAGTATCAAGGGTAAAGTAGAGCAATCCAGGGAATGAAGTAGCACCCTCTCCTACACCTAAGGGTAGTAGCTATTGAAAAGAGAGCCTTCGGGTCAACCTCGACTAAGGTTGCTAACTTTACGTACTGATTATATATATATATATATATATATATATATATATTAAGACGACAAAAACTACAGGACATGAGAGTGACTGGGATATAGATTATAGTTGATAGCTTAAAACGGTCATCGGAGGGTTCAGAGGAATTGGAAAACAGAAGAATCGAAACCCTCCAAACATCACAGGATAGACTAGAATACTCAGAAGAGTCCTGGAGACCTGATAAGATTTGCCGTCAGTCAAACTCCAGTGAACGAAAAAAAATGACTATGATGTAAAAGAACACGCAAGGAATTACACATAAGAGTAGACACGACTGGATGAGGAAGGTAATCCACTTGGAATTGTGCAAGAAATGTAAATTTGACCATAAAGGTAAGTGGTATAAGCACAACCCAAAATCCTTCCGGAAGCTTGAGATGCAGAGACTTCTCTGCGATTTCAAGATGCGAAAGATCACCTAATCTTGCCCAGACAATCAGACCTTGTGGTAAACAACAGCAAAAAAAAGAGAACCTGCCGAATTATGAACTTTGCTATCTCGGCTGACCACAGAGTAAAAGTAAAAGAAAAAGAAAAGAAAGGGAAGTTCCTAGACATTACTAAAGAACTAAAAAAACTTTGGAACATGGTTACAGTTATACGAATTATAATTGGAGCGTTCGGAACAATCCCAAAAAGAGTGGTAAAAGGACAAGAAGACTTGGAAATCTGAGGACAAATATGTATCGACAAAGGAGGGAGGAAGAGGACTTGCAGCATTGAAGTCATTGTTGGCGCATCGATACAAAGACTCAAATATGACATAAAAAAGCACGCCAGAGGACTGATTACAGCTATCAGAAACGATACAGACAACACGATGGCTAACAAAATGACAATAACTACGAAACAAGAATGGGAAGAAAAACAAATATATGGTCACTTTAAACAACTAATAAACAATACCTCAGAAGAGAAAACCTGGACGTGGCAAAAAAAGGGGAACTTTAAGTGAGAAACAGAAATTCTCCTAGTAGCAGCACAAAAAAAAAAAAAAAAAAAAAAAAAACGCCATAAGAACCAATCGTATCAAAGCGATAATAGATAAGATGCAACAAAATCGCAAATGAAGGTTTTGTGGTGACAGATACAAAACTATCAATCATATAATAGGCGAATGCAGCAAATTAGCACAGAAGGAGTATAAGACAAGACATTACTATGTGGGCAAGGCGATCCATTTTGAGATATGAAAGAAATTTAAATTTGACCATAGGAACAAATGGTATATGCATAACCCAGCAACTGTCCTGAATAATGACATGCATTAACTCTTATGGGACTTTGACAAAAAAACGGATCACCTCATCTCGGCCAGAAGACCAGACCTAATAATAATAAAAAAAAAACAAAAAAAACTTGCAAAATTGTGAATTTTCCTGTCTCGGCTGACCACAGAATAAAACTTAAAGAAAGTTAAAATAAAGATAAATACCTCGACCTTGATAGGAGATTAAAAAAAAATATGGAACATGAAGGTCACGATTATACCAATCGTGATTGGTTCTTTAGATACAGTCACCAAATGGTTATTAAAGGGATTGGAGGACTTGGAGCTGGGATGACGAGTGGCGACAATCCAAACGGCAGCATTATTGAGAATTTCCAGAAGAATGAGAAGAGTCCTGGAGACTTGAGGAGACTTGCTGTCACACAAACGTCAGTGAAAAACCATCAGCTGAAGTTGATATGAAAAACTCGCGAGCAGTAAATAATGATAATGATAACAAGATATATAATGTTAGCTATATTTATAAAGAACGGTTGTATAATATGAAGGATATGGAGATCGGAATTTACGACAGAAACACCCGTGTGAGTATTTTGCAATATGCTCAGCGCTTCAGAAAATACAGCCTCTTCTATAAAGTAAGCGATTGCAAGCTTTGAAAATCAGAATTCCAAATTCTTCTCTTTACTTGGATTCGAATGCTGATCACCAGCGGTGTTAAGAAATATGCAAATATTACAAGTAATCGGAGTAGCTCACATAATATAATGGTGATCGGCCCTATTTGGCAAACCATTATTTGTGAGTTTGATTCTCATAGGGTGATTCATAGATGTGTTCTTGATCAAAATTAGCCTAGCTTTGTAAATAAAAGGTACCCTCTCTCCCTCCTTCTCTCGTACACACACACATACACAATACATTATATCTTCTTCATTATAGTTTGAGTTAAACTTTACCCATTTACAAAAATAATAATTTATTTCATGTTGTTTATTTAATTTTCAGATATTTATTGGTATATTAGTAGCTTAACAATAAAGAAAAGTCTTAATCTTATTCAATAGGTGGGGTCCTAGTGGTGTAATGGTTAAATCGCTGGACTGCGGAATCATAGAAAGCAAGTTCGAACTCCAGTTGCGCTAATCCTTATTCAGACAAATACCCTTGGGAAAGGTATGAACCCCCTTATCCTCCCAGCCATAGGTTAAATAGCTTCGCTGCTGTTCTTCTAGGATAGCTTTGGCATATAATAACCCACGAAGGTTGATATGCCATTAAACAAAAAAACCAAACATAACCGTCTTATTCAATTTTTTTTTTCCATTTCTGACATAATCTCTGCCTAAATAATGCACTCAATTCCTTGATCTTCTCTTAATAATGTGCATCGAGCACTACACATGAAAATTCCACATCAAGATAAACTAAAAGATTTTTGGAAGGTTGATGCATTTATCCATTTTTCACTTTTAAAGGACAATATATATTAGGTTGATTCTATAGTGCCAGTACTTTAATAAAATCGGTTCTTAAATTTGGGGGAAATTGATTTTTTTTATCAACGTTAGAATTGTGGCTGCTATAGAGCCGCTCAGAAATCATCAGCTTATTCATCCCTACCCTGAAGTAAAACACCAAGAACACAAAAATATATTGTACATTTTAACTTAGATTTTGTGATATTGTTTTTGACGCATTGTTAAAGTCACACCTAGAAAGGTGTTAAACTACACCAGGAATTTCCAGGGAGTGTACGTACACGTGCAGTACTAGTTAAAACGCTGGACTGCGGAATCTTAGTAAGCAAGTTTGAATCCCAGTCGCATTATTACGTTCACTTTCGGACCAATACCTTGGGGAAAGGTATTAAACCCCTTATTCTCCCAGCAATGCGTTAAACTGTACCACGACTGTACTTCTAGGAGGACGAATTTGGCAGTAAATAACCTACAAAGGTTGGTATGCCATTAAACAAATTAGCCAAATCCAACCGGTAATTTTCGCTGAGATTGTCTTCTTGTGTGGGGGGAACTATCACTTATTTTCAATGTCTTACTGTCCATCTCGCACTTCGTCTTACACTCATATTCAATAAACTACTCTCTTGATTATAGTAAAAGCTATATCTCTTCCTACATGCATTTTGAACCTGTCTGTTGAAGTCATGTGTCGGGCAAAGAGAACGTTTATTTCCTATCAACGGTCATCAAGCGTATAAAATTTAATAAGAATTAAAAAGCATAAACAAGTTTTAGAAAATTATCACATAATTTTCCAGTAAATTAATTATTTTTTTAAATACCCTTGTAAGAGTATCGGGTGTCTCCGAACAAAACTGAACCTGTCTTCTATACTCCACGGTCTCTGTAAATAAACCAGTAACCCGTAGAAAATAAGCGATAAAACAATTATACCCTCCTAAAAATACGAATAATTATCCTAAACATTTATAAAAGCGATTCTACAACTTTTATTTTTAATATCCTATTTACCCAACCCCTCCGCTCGGGCAGGATATGACACAAGGTCAGTTTTTAAGCGGAGTTTAACGGGTTTGAATTCAGTGTTTTCCTTCTCCTAGACTAATTGCCTCACCAAGGCTGAAGAACCTAGTCTGCCCTACTATTTACCCATAGCTGGAGGGAGAATAATTGGATTCATACCTTTCCCAAGGGTATTAGAGCTATGTGAAATGCAGTCAGTCTCGTCCAGGATTTGAACTCGTGTCGCCGTGTTCATTTCCTACGGCGATAACGATTACACCACGGGCACTTCCCTTATAACGGTTACACTTTTATTTTTAATATTGGTCATGTTTCAACCCATGGTATGTGTGAGAATGTATTCACGCAAAGCCTAAGCCACGAGAAGTATGCAACACAAGGTTAATCTTTTCTTTTTTTTTTTTTAAATCTTGTAAGGTTGGCTTGAATTTATGTCTGTCCTTCTCCCCGACTAGATGTCTTACTGAGTGGAAAAATAAACATGCAGTCTTTCGGAATCTTTACTCATTCCTGGGAGTGAAAGAATTCATAGCTTTTCCCATGGTTAATACCGTAAAATGAAATGGAATCAGTTACGTCCAGTATTTGAACTCAAGTTAACCGATACATTTCTTACGAAAGCAACCATTACGCCAACTGATGTTTGCTTATTTAATTAGTTTACACACGACGATGATACATCCCTTTTAGTGAGGCAATATCCCTTTCAAAGCTATTTATTAGTCAGTTTAATTTACATAATCTTCTATCGAGGAAACCACACACAGACATTATATATATATATATATATATATATATATATATATATATATATATATATATATATATATACACGTTTGCGCGTGGGGTTTCAACAATACCAGATTATGTAAATTAAACAGACTACCAAATTGCTCTCTCTCTCTCTCTCTATATATATATATATAAATATATTTATATATAATTAGCAAATACATATATATATATATATATATATATATATATATATAAAACATGTATATACAGATAATACATACGTACACACACACACACACACACACACATATATATATATATATATATATATATATATATATATATACGTTTAATTGCTTCGTAGCTTTCTAGCCTGAAGCACAAAACCCACCAAATAGTTCCAGGTGGCCATCCCCCCTCAGGCGACACCACTTCATTGCACTTAATGGAGTAGGGTCAGGATCAAACCTTGACGCCTAAGGCGATTCAAATGGAACATACTGAAGGAACTTGACAACTTCTTTAAATGCTAGCACGTATGGTTCATGCTCCCCACCTTAACCTCAAATATGTATCATATTGCACCTCCATAGGAATTAGGATATGTCCTATATTTTAACATTTTTTTAAAAATAGCTACTGGCATTTTCGACAAGAAAATATTGTTTTCTTAGAGAATATGATATATTAACTAATGTATACTTTAGAATATGTCCCTTACACTACATGAACATTAAAGGAGGAGTACGTGTCAAGATGAATGACAGATTTTTTAATAAGGATTTTTAAAGTAGAAGGTCCTTCGTAAGTTTGAGTATTGGTTCACTGAAATCTTCCCTCTCTTATTTTGCTCTATATCATTCTCAGTGAATCTCAATAATTATTTGAAGAATAAATTTATATAGAAATTCTTAAATAATTTTAAAAAATCACATATTTTCTAAAATTAAAATCTTCTTATTAATACTTCGTTTACAATCAGAGGTGAACTAAAGAACGTCTCTTTTTCTAGCTAATGCAAGCCAGATTGTTTTCGGATGGTTAATCTATAGGAGGTGAGAATAGGAATCAACTGAAATCCTGTGATAAGAACAAAAGCAAAAAGAAGTGTATTTTACAAAGAAGAAAAATCGGGGTTGTTATAAGAAAAATAATTTCCAACTTTCACTGAGCTGATTCACGGTGATGGAGATAGTCTTCAATTTTTTTTTCGGTTGAAAGATGTGTTACGCACATGACTGTATCCATTGCCGAAACGCTCAACTTCCTTCTAACTATACTTACATTCAGCGTTTGCCCTCTATAGATGATGCAAAATTATTCCATTCTAAAGAAAATTATTTATAAAAATTACATTGTTTTGTTACATATTTGTATGGTAATGCTGTAGGGAGAAAAGTGTGGAAGATGAGTAACTTGCTGACAAGGATTTCGTAAAAAGAATATAATGAACAAATGTCATATAAATTAGAGACAAAACATCTAAAAGAAGATTCACTTTCCTTGTATTAGTCCAGAGGGCTTACAAAGAGGCTAACTTGTTGAATGTTCGTTCTATAGTGCTGAGTCTCGGTAATATTAAGAATAACTTGTTTTGGGTGATCACTTTGATGTCTATGTAAGTTGGCTTAGTACCAAAACTAAATCTTCTGACTGTTATCCGTGCCAGGCCATTTAGGCGAGTGAAGGAACTACCGCCTCTCGAAATCACGATGAACTGAGTATGTACGCTGTCCATTTTTGGAATGTGAGATATTCTTTTGGTAGAATCAAGAAAACATTCACAGCTTTAATCTGCGGCAATGATTTCTGATACGCCAAAAAAAAAAAGCTCAAGTTCTTGTCACATGATTGCTCACAGTTACTTCCACCTGTTTTTTCTCTATTTTTTTTTCTTTTTTATAATGATGAAGGGTTTATGAATCAGAACGATATTTGACCCGGAGTGTAACGCTCTCAACTATTTCTATCGAATACTAACCATTTTCAAGCAATTAAACGTAATTCACGACTCTTCTAAATAGGTAAACACGTCATACTTAGTTAAACTATCAAATTTTAAAGAGCTAATGCATGTATTGATTTATCTCTTTCTTCATGACCAGAAGGTGACACAAAATCAATTTTTAAGCAGAATACAGTAGGTTTAAATTTAGAGTTTACCTTATCTTACATCGATTGCCGTCCAAACTGTCAATGAATGTCAATGAGTGCATTTTCTCTGCATGAAGGAATTCAATGATATACCTTTGCTTTTATATCAGATGCCAGTTTACCAAACTGCCGCTCGGTGTGTACATTGGATGTTATAACTTCAACACAAAAATGTGTAATTTGTAGAAACGTTGAACAACCATACCATATAAAACCTTCCGCATCTTGCATTGTAGGATAACAAAATTAAATTAGGGGAATTACTCTCGGGAAGAGTGTACTGTGTATGTTCGTGTTGCTCGCTGATGAAAATGCATTGCCATTGGTGGTGACTATAGGTATGCTGTCGCTTAGAACTTCTTCTATCCAACAGGTCTAATGAGTTCTCTCTATCTGTTGAAGTTATAATGAATCGAAGGTTTTATTTTTAGAAGGTTTCTGAAAAGCTGATCTTTTGACATATCTGTATTTTGATAATTCACGATTTACTAATAGTCTTTTTGAAATTTTCTTAGATTAACATCGTAAATTTCGTTGGATTTGAAATTTGTGAGATCAATTTTTTCTTTGCAGAGGGTTTTTCATGACATTTCACCGAACCCTACTTGATATCGATGTTCTTTGATAAATTATAGTCTTGAAAAAGAATTCCTATTAGGAATTAATTTTATTCACTTGTACACATTCATGCTGAAATGCGCTCATCAACTGTTTCTTTCTTAATTTGAAAGCAGATAGTTCTCTTTGATTTACTTATTGTTATTCAGATGGGTCATCTCTTAACGAAGAGCAGGTACAGTAAGGTACCGGAACCGTATATGTCATATAAAATCAAAGCATAGTTAATAAGAGAAGAAGGTTCCTTTTAGTATACTAATTGTTTTATTTAGATGGGTCAGTTCTTAACCAAGAGCAGATACTGTAAGGAACCTGATGACTATGTGTCATATAGGAGCAAAGCATAGTTAATGATAAGAGGAGGTTCCCTTTCGTATATTTATTTTTATTTAGACAGGTTACTTCTTAACGAAGAGCAGATACTGTAAGGAACCTGATGACTAGGTGTCATATAAGAGCAAAGCATTGTTAATGATAAGAGAAAAAGTTTCTCTTTAGTGTGCTTTTTGTTTTATTATGCATTCTTCAAATACCGGTATAAATAGTTGAAGAACTATTATCTTCCTAGTTGTGCCACTGATGAAGTTTATTTTGTATCTCATTAACTTTAATCCCCATTGCATTTAATAACTTTAAATTTTCTTTACAGTTTCTCATTAGGTATAATATTTAACCAGCATGTCTGATAGGCCATTGCTAGAGTTAATGTCACGTCATGCTTAACGCACCGATTCTTGCAATATCATCGGAGTTAACCTGTGATGAGCCTATTCCTTACATATATGGATGAGCACATAACCTACTGTCAGCAACTGTGTGCCATATCCAAACCAAGTTTAGTTGATAACAACATAAAATTAGATTGTTGTCTTTGGTGTATATCTTATTTTAATTTTAAACAATATTTCTTTTAATGCAACAATCAAAAGCTGTAGTTCACCAGGATGAATCTTGTGATGCGCTTGCACAGTGGGTAGATGGATGACCATATTGTAACAGCAGCTAGAGTAATTCGCCTGAAACATGTGTGACAGAGGAAAAAAAACTTTGTAAATAATATGAGTGTTTTAAAAGAGAGTTCGATTCTGACCGTGTGTTCACATTTCTGGCACGAAACAATTTTTGGCAGCCTTGAAAATCCACATCCTAAGATATACGTTTTTTTGTTGGTATTGTTTTTTTCCTTGATTTTTTTTTTTACTGTGACTTGAAATATAATTAGTATCACCTTTTGGAAATATGCTCTCATCTCAGCTACGAATTTAGAATAATGATTTAATGAGCTTAAACTCTATCGATGCAAGGCCAAAAAATTTTGGGTCACACGGTACTTCTTGAAATAGAAAAATGATAATTATGTTTAGATTTTATGTTGAGGCACTTAAAGTATCTTAGATAAGGTGTATCGTGATTGTATAAGACTGATCCTTCTTATTTATTAACGCATATTAGCTTGTTTGAAATGCATTTTAGTGAAACCTTCGTGCGTGTTTTGCTAACACCTTTTTACTATACACTAAAAATATGTCGATTGATCACTTCATCCATTAAATCTTTTGTTCAAGCAACATGGTTTACATTGCACTAATTCTGCTATATACGATATGTGTAAGTTTTGCTGGGAAGTAAAGAAGAAAATAGGTCAAAGGAGGTAATGCAGATTGTCTTATAATTAAATCTCATATGTTCTGAGACGTGTTATTACCTATGCTATTGCTATCAACATCATCACCATCATCCTTGAACATAATCATCTTCTCCCACGAATATAAGATGAGTAATGTTGAAAATAAGAAATTATATCTCTGTACATCTTTCGTTTTTGTTTTTCATTCGTATACTTGA
Organism: Sepioteuthis lessoniana; assembly: GCA_963585895.1. NCBI lineage: Eukaryota > Metazoa > Mollusca > Cephalopoda > Myopsida > Loliginidae > Sepioteuthis > Sepioteuthis lessoniana. Next base: position 5,851 of record CAUZXS010000281.1, on the reverse strand, counting down.
ATCGAGATTACAATCTGATCTAATTTTTTTTGTTCGGGGATTTTCAAACGGTATATATATATATATATATATATATATATATATATATATATATATATATATATATATATACGTAAATATTTTATTTTTATTCTTTACTGCCAGTTCCAATGATTTCCTTTAGCGAGCTCAGCGTGTTCATGTCTTATAAAATTAGTTATACGATTGTTTATATTTGATTAATTTATCGATGAGAATATATACATATACATATATATATATATATATGTGTGTGTGTGTGTGTGTGTGTGTTATTGCAAATGTATTTCCATACATATATATATATATATGTTTATATATATATATATTTATTTATGAATATATATTGATGTGTGTGTCTATACATGTATACACAATTTTTTGTAAATACATTTGTACTTATATGTGTATATGCATATATATATATATATATATATATATATATACATGGATTAATACATACGTATATGAAAATATATATATGTATATATATATGCATATATATATATGTCTGTGTGTGTGTGTGTGTGTGTGTGTGTGTGTGTGTGTGTGTGTGTGTGTGTGTGTGTGTGTGTGTGTGGCTATATATATTTATTTATACGTATATATACTTATATGTCACTATGTATATGTATGTATTAATGCGTATATATAAATCTGAGTATGTGCATATTTTGTGTGTGTGTGTGTGTGTGTGTGTGTGTGTGTGTGTGTGTGTGTGTGTGTGTGTGTGTGTGTGTGTGTGTGTTTAAGTGTATGTCGAGTTATAACATATTGCTAAAGGTATTAATAAAAACGTGGTTACAAAACTACCGTAAAATGTTTAAGGACCTGTTATACTTTTATATAGACTCCAACCAAAAATCATGCAAGTGAAGATAAACCAATCCAAACACTTCCTTAAAAATTATGCATTTAGCAAATTCCACAAAGTTGACTCAATAGGGTTAGATAAAAAAAGCATAGAACCTAGAAATGAAATTATTTTTTCAGAATCTGTTTATATATATATATATATATATATTCTTTTTTTCTCAGTCGGCTGGGGATGTAAATACACCAACTGTACCTCTGCAGCAGGGTAAGATCCCCCAAAGAGTATCTAGGATATGACTAAATCTGATTGTGTTGTTCTAATGATGCTGGAGCTTTGGAGAATGCGGAGCACCCCTTCAGTGCCATTGCTCCTTGGTTCACGCTGACCTTAAGCGATATCACCTAATAGGGCCCTACTAATGGGTCAAATAGAACTAACCTGCCTACTTATGCTAAACTGAAGGGTTTGAATTGGAACTTTTTGACAAAACTGAATAACTTGAAATAGAAACGTTTTTGACAATTAAACTGCGTACTTCATCAGCTTGGATATTTAATAGAGTCTTGGAAAAATAAGAAGAATTGATCTCATTAATAATCCAGGGAAAATCAGATCTGGTGTGAAAACTTGCCAGCAATGCACAACAAAACAGCAGATGTATATTATGCTGTGATAGAGAAAAAAAACGATCAATCACCTAATAAGGAAATACAAGAAACTGGCACAGAAAGTGTATAAGACTAGGCATGACTGGGTGGGCAAGATAATCCACTGTGAATTGTGCAAGAAATTAATATTTGACCATACGAACAAATGGTATATGCACAACCCAGAATCTGTCCAGAAGAATGAGACACACAAATTCTGCTGGGATTTTGATATACAAACGGATCACCTAATCTTTGTCAGACAACCAGACCTAGTAATGATTAATAAGAAAAAGGGAACATGCCAAATTGTGGACTTTTCTGTCCCGGTAGATCACAGAGTAAATTTTTTAAAAACAGTGAAAAGAAAGTTAAGTTCCAAGACTTTGCTAGGGAATTGAAAAAACTGTGGAACATGAAAGTGACGATGATACCAGTTGTAACTGGTGCTCTAGGAACAATCACTAAAGGACTGATACAGGGACTGGAGGACCCTGAAATAAGAGGATGATTGGAATCCACCCAAACTACAGCATTATTAAAATCGTCAGAATACTGAGGAGAGTCCTAAAGACTGAGAAACCATCAGTTAACGCTAGTGTTAAAAAGCTCGAAAAGGAGTGAAGTAATAATAATAATAATAAATAATCTAATGCAACAAACTGGCGCAAAAGGAAAGCAAGGCATTATTTTGTAGAAAAGCTTATCGACTGGGAATCATATAAAAATTAAAATGTAATGATTTCTTTGAATATGAAATGCATAAAATTCTCTGGGACTTTGATAGAAAAAAGATCTAACCATCCAATCTCAGCAAGGAAATCAGAGCATGTTACTGAAAAGTACAAAATGAATAATCGAGAGGATTTTACCGTTCCATAGGACCACATATTGAAAAAAATATGAGAGCGGAAAGAGAGGCAATTACCAGGATCTAGCCAGAGAACAGAAAAATTTGTTTGACATGAAAATGACGGTAATAGAAATTGTTTTTGGTATACGTGGAATGATCCCCAAAGGCCAGGGAAAGAGTATGGGGGAACAGGATATCATTGGATGAATCGAGAACATCAAGATCACAGCCATGTTTAAATAATTTGATATCTTCTGGAGAGCTGATTAGACTTGACGTCACTAAATCTTCAGTAAAAAAAAAAGCCCTTGTTTTAACTGTGAAAAATTCGCATTGACTGAAAATACGTAATATTAAGGTAGAAGATAAAATCACCTAAGTTTAGAAACATTAGGCCATATTACTGATTTTTCCGAACGTATTTGTTGATTTGCTTCTGTGTACAACAAATAATTCATAGTTTCACTGAACATTACCCAGAAAAATAAATGTTTTGAAGTGCAGTAACCCCTATATAAACCCAAGTCGCAAATAAAGATCGATATTTAGATATTACATGGTAATCTTCAGCACTCAGTAAACGACTTTCAGTATTGATCTAATTCAAGACCTAGCATTATAGTCTATAAACAGTCATCAGACGGGTCGCGTATCCACCCAACCAAAGCTTTCTATTTCACAGCCAATTAAAAAAGGTCAAATTCATGTCAACTGAGAGGGCTCTACAAAATATGTTCGTTATATTTTCTAACCTGTCTCGTCTAATTTGCTTTTTTTGGGAGGTAGCCTCGTGGTGTAATGGTTAGAGCAATGGACTGGTAAATCGAAGTAAGCGAGTTCGAACTCTAATCGCACTATTACGTTCGCCTTTTTTTGGGAAAGGTATGAACCCCCTTATCCTCCCAACTATGGGTTAAATAGTACCACTACTGTTCTTCTATAAGAATGGCTTTGGCATTGAATAACAAAGAAACCAAACCAAACTTTACATTTATCATCATCATCATCACTCCGAGCGAATAACATGGATTCACTTGAATCTCTCTTTCTTCACCTTCCCTATCATTCATCACTCCAAGTTGCTCTTGTCTGGTTTCCTTGAAACGATTTGATCCAAAACCCTTGGATTCAAATGCCTGCTTCAATTTACAAAACCAAACAAAATGAACTCATCTAATTTTTGTAATTCAATAAATGCAAAGAAAATAAGATGAGATCTATTTGTCGCCAAGTGAAAGTTAATATATTTACCCAACCCCTTTGCAAGAGCAAGATGTAACATATGGTCAATTTTAAGTGGAGTTTAACTGCTTAGAAATCAGAGATTTCCTTCACTCGGACAAGTTGATATACCGAGATTAAAGAGTCTAGTATATCCGAATAATTACTCATAAGTTGAAGTATTTGGATCTATACCTTTAGAAAGGAAATTAGCAGCATGTGAAATGCTGTCTCGTCGAACATCTGAACTCTGGTCACTGTATCTATTTCCTTAGACAAAAATCATTATATCACGAGCGCACCCTCGATGATATATTTATATTTCCCTTTTTTAATCTTATTCTTTTTTTATTCTTTTATATTCTTTTTCAATAATATCTTTTGTTCAATTTTGGGGTATAATATACATTATTTTATTCATATATATATATATATATATATATATATATATATATATATATATATGTGTGTGTGTGTGTGTGTGTGTGTACGCACACACACATATATATTTTTGTTCTATAGATAAAATATATAATTGTAAATCAATTGTATTCATATGATGTATTCATATGTATATATATCGTATATATTAAATATAATACTCATTTATATATTGATGTATATACGGGTGTATGTGTGTTTGCTTGTTGGTATTTGTGTGTGTGTGTGTGTGTGTAATTTATGGAATGTATATTACGTTATTTCATTTGTTATATTGATTCTACAGTTTCTGTTTTTTTTTTATTCTAATTAGTCACTTTCTATTTATAAAATATATACGTACGTATGCAGATATATATATATATATATATATATATATATATATATATATACGTGTGTGTGTGTGTGTGTATGTGTGTGTGTGTGTGTGTTTGCATATGTATGCATGTATATTTTATTATTTTTGATGAGTATACCTTTTTTGATATGACATTACTGAAATTAAACCCGCATTTTTTTGGTATTTCTTATTTTGTAATATTACATTTTATTCTCTCTCTCTCTCTTATATATATATATATATATATATATATATATATATATATATATATATATATATATGTGTGTGTGTGTGTGTGTGTGTGTGTGTGTGTGTGTGAGCATTTGCTATATTCTCTAATAAATATTTATAAATATGATATATTATATTATAGAGAATACATTTTCACGTTCTTTGATTTTATTGTCATTCTATTTTTAATTCATTCTATTTTATTTTTTCATCGTATTCTGATTTGATATTTTTTCTATTTTCTTTATTTGTTACTGCTTTTTTTCTGATTCATTTGATTTTTTTTAAAAATTCTCTGATATATTTCTGCTTTTAACATCGTATAAAATACTTTTTTTTAAATATAATCTATTACAGTTGAGGAAATCCTCGTGACTTAGTGGTTACAGTACTGGAATGCGACATGCTTCAAAGCATTGATAGAAATCCAGTTGTGATATTATGTTCACTTTTAGTCTCATATTCTTGGGAAAAATGTGAATCTACTACCGTATGTGTTATGTTGTGCCATTACCTTTTTTTTACTACAAGGGTTGCATTGGCATTAATAACCATCTTAGGTTGATATGCCATTAAACAAAGATACACTATATTTTATCTAGAATTTTTTCACATGATTTATTATATATATATATATATATATATATATATATATATATGTATATATATATATATATATATATATATATATATATATATATATATATATATATAGGTGGTGCCTTCAATAAGTTTCCAGAGGTTTTTTTTTTTTGGCATTTAAATTTGTCGGAGACACTTGAAAGTTCAGTATGTTATTGCTATACATCTTATGAGATGATAAACTAATTTTTATGATTTCAGATCCAAATAAACAGCTAGAGCAGGAATTAGGATACACCCTACTAAAGCCTGATTGTCACAGCTGGTGTTTTTCAGAAAAGCAATCTGGGCTTTAGAAGAATGATATGTAATAGAATTATGTTTTAAACTTGGAAAAAATGCCATGCGATGAAAGCTGGATATTATGCTCTGACCTAGTACCAACTGACAGAGATCCCAGTAGAAGCATGCTGGCTCTCCCAGACCCAAGAAGGTCAGACAGAACAAATTCACCCACAAACTTTTGATGATCCCCTTTTTTGAAAGCACTGGTATGATCTACATGCACTGGGTTCCCCCTAGACAGACAGTCAACAAGGAATAATTTGTTGAGGTTTTAAGGTAGTTCAGGGAGAGATTCCGTCGGAAGAAGCTAGCACTCCTTAAATCGGGTCAATAGCATTTCCACCTGGACAATACAC
>CAUZXS010000280.1:12500-37500 GCA_963585895.1 Sepioteuthis lessoniana | reverse complement strand
GAGAATCATTATCGCAGCTACGGTTTCTTTTGGTAGGCCGTATGCTAGTAGGATTTGCTCCATCTTACCTCTGTGTATGGGATCAAAGGCCTTGGTAAAGTCGACAAATAGTAATATCGCCTGAAGGTTTTTGCCCGAACGCCTTCAAGGATTCTACGGATGGTCAGTATTTGTGAGGTTGTGGATCTATTTCTCCGGAAGCCATTTGGTTTTTCCTTAGGATGTTGTCTATTTTGGGTTCTATGCCGTTTCGTAGTAGGGCATTGTAGATTTTGGCTGCTATGGATGTAAGTGTTATCCCTCGGTAGTTCTTGGCTAGTTCGAGGTCGCCTTTTTTAGGGAAAGGAAGGATGCATCCCTTCATCCATCTTTCTATCCTATTTTGACTATAGACTGCGTTGCATTGCCGGAGCAGTATATCGTTGAATTGTCTAGTCTTCTACACTTCTGTGGGGATCTCGTCTATTCCTGCAGCTTTCCTATTTTTGATTCTTCTAAGAACTGAGTCGAGTTCTTCTTTGGTGAAAGGACCTAGTTTAATGTCTAATTGCTTATTGATAATTCTGGTGATTGGTTCATCCGTTATTTTCGGTGGGTTTCCTAGTAGATTTTTGAAATGCTGTTCCCGCAGTTTTACTCTTTCTTGTTGGCTTGCAGCTTTCAATTTTGCTTTGGCTGTGCTCTTCCTTCTACTTACTTCGTTTATTGTTTGCCAGGCTATCCTTGATTGTCTATCTTCCACCGAGTCTCTAATCTCATCTATCTGAATTTGTATGTATTCTGCCTGTTCTTTTAGATATATTCCTGCTAATTGATCTTGTGCCTTTTCTAGCTTTCGGGCATTTGTGTTTTTTAGGTTCTTCCGATAGCTTTTGGAGGCAGTTTTCACGAGTGCACGTTTTTCTCTAACCGCTAGCGTTTCCAAGGGACTCTATATTTAGTTCTAGGTTTGTTGGAATACACTTTGATGCCGCCTCAAGGTGTGCTTGTACAAAATTTTCATATTCGTCATTTGGGGTACCTTTTTCTGTCTTCTCTTGTAGTGCTTCGAATCTGTTTCTTAATTCTAATGCATATTTGTCTCTAATATCTCTGTTGTTAAGTAGGGCCCAGTCATAGTGCTTGGTTGTCGATTTTCGTGTGGCGTTTTTTCGTAGGCTTAGTCGTACTTTGGCCGTAACTATTCGATGATCGGAGGACACACCCTCGAAAGAGGAATATGCCTTGCAATTCATCGCACTATTTTTCCATTTCCTGTTTATAAAGACGTAGTCTATCTGTGCTTTACTATTATTCGCGTATGTGTAGAGAAACTGATAGGATTCTGTTTCATCAACAGTAAATTACAGAATGAACTTTTTTACGTGCTTCAGTCCGGTTACTTAAGCAACGTCTCAAGTAAAAGAAAATAAGGAAATTGGAGAAATAAGAAAAGGACTGTTGATAGACATTTATGTTTAATACAGAGTTCTGGCTTAATATAGCCGGTCTTTTAAAGTCAAAAGAAAATGGAACTGTTTCTTAGATCTTTTGATTATTTGTTTGGTTTTCTTCTATTAAAACTTTGTTATATTTTAAATGCACCCTTTTGTCGAAATCTTTTAGATGTGTTATTTATCTATCTAGTTGCCTTATTTTGCACACATCTTTTTCAGCTTCGTATCGCTCTCATTAACTCCTGCTAAATGTCTTATTCGCCTTTTAAACCATCACAAGGGAATTTTGGAAGTTTGAATACATATATTTACCAACCGCTCCGCTCTGACAGGATATGGCACAAGGTTAATTTTTACGCGGAGTTTAACCGGTTTTGAAATCAGTTTTCCTTCTCCTTGACTAGTTGCTTCACGAAGGCTGAAAAACGCAGTCTGACCTATTATTTACCCATAGATGGAGGAAGAATAATAAGATTCATACCTTTCCCAAGGGTATTAGTGCTATGCGAAATGCAAACGGTCTTGTCCAGGATTTGAACTCGTGTCACCGTGTCCATTTCCTATGATGATAACCATCACACCACGGGCACCTCTTCGAAATTTGACTGCAGTTAATATTTTGTTTTAACCTAGAAGTCCTTGTTTTCCGTTATCCGAGGGGGTAAGAAAACAAAGTAGTTGGTGGGGTCTGTGAAAGTGAACTGGAAACCCCCTCGCCAGCGTCGGAGATCAGTCTAGCCCCAAATTAACCCCCACATTATTTGCCAGTTTACCATATGCTCGAAATAGGAATCTTGACAAGGACATTTTTTGTGGAGGGTCAAGTGCCAAACTGACATCGACGTCACATGTGCATAAAAATGAACTCTCGTCCAGGGATAATTATTTATGCAGCGTCATTTTTTCTATACCTATATCTATTTATATATGTATATCTATTTATATATGTATATCTTTAAACAATAATATTTTTAGTTCTTATAAATGTATACATGCATATTTACGATAATAGAATTCTGTAATTATATATTCATATGTATTGCGGCGGGGGTTGTTTATGTATATCTTTTATAATTTATATCGTGCACTTTTGTGTATATATTTGTACAAATGCTTTATGCATATTCTATAAATATCCTTAATGATATATTATAGTATATTTTTTTATATAACTTTTGTTTGTGTGTCTCATATATATATATATATATATATATATATATATATATATATATATATATATATAGGCATCGTGTGTGTGTGTGTGTTTATTTGTACACTCACTCGCATTATTTCTATAAGTATTTATGCATACACACACGGAACATATATAGCCTATGTACATAAAGCTTGAGTGTATCTATCTATCTATCTATCTATCTATCAGCTCTTTGTTTGTATATATTCGCTCTTTCGTATTGTTTCAAACTATAGTAAGTATGTCTTGCTGGCCGCCTAACGCAGCTTATATCGGCGTTTGGTAGAAAATGCCCCTTAGTAAAGTCATGTTGAGGTTGCAGGTTTAATCCTAACTACAGTTAAATAACAAATATATGGACCCCTACATATGGCCGAGCAAAAACAGGACGACCAGCTAGGAGGTGCCCGTGGTGTAGTCGTTATCGCCGTAGGAAATGAACACGGCGATACGAGTTCAAATCCTGGACAAGACTGATTGCATTTCACATGGCACTAATACCCTTGGGAAAGGTATGAATCCAATAATTCTCCCTCCAGCTATGGGTAAATAGTAGGACACACTAGGTTCTTCAGCCATGGTTAGGCAACTAGTCTAGGAGAAGGAAAACTCTGAATTCAAACCTGTTAAACTCCGCTTAAAAATTGACCTTGTGTCATATCCTGCCCGAGCGGAGGGGTTGGTAAATAGTACCAGCTAGGACATAAATACAGCAGCTATGTGAGGATACGGGATGTAGCCCTGAAGACTTGCCAGAGGCGATGAACGATAGTGAAAAGTGGCGAGAGAGGGTCAGGGATATCCGTGCGTGCTAGCGGCACGACATGATGATGATGATATATAGCATCGTTGTATATACGTGTATATATTGCGTGTCTTTGTTTAATCTCTATATAATGCAACTCATTTTATAGGAACAGTGTGCGCGTGTGTACATATATATATATATATATATATATATAATCGAATATTCACTATAAGTCGCTTAATGTAGTACCAGAATATTTTGTTGCTTGCATCTTCAATTAAATTGCCCAACTTCTTTTAGAATCGGCATTCATAATCTCGACTTTACTTTGCTCCGATTACCTTAGAAATATTTTTGTACTTATGAGTGTACTCATTTCTGTCATACATACACACACACACATATATATAAATATACATATATACATATATATATATATATATGGCAATACATATAAATTGATTCTAAACATGAGACTAATCAAAAATAAATTATTGATCCTGTAAACGTCCCATGACGCATATAGAAAGGCACTTTAATTTAGCAAAGAAAATTTATGTCTTTAGGCAGCCACATATTTTTTTTTTTTTAGATTATAATCCTGTTTGTTCATAACTTTGCGTTTGCTCTGCATTTTATGTTATCGTTTTCAAAACGAAGTCAAATTTATTACACATTTGGAATCTCAACTAATACAATAAGAAAATAATATTATCCTTTTTAAGAAGATGAGCCTCCGTTCAATCAAGTAAAAACTTAAGGTTTTTTTGTTTTAATCGATGTAGAACCAAGTTTACATACAGGTTCATCAAATAAAAATTATACATTTATATTCATGCCTATATTAACTAATAAAAATCATTTTCCTTTAATTTTAATCAACCTTATAATTTTGGAGGTGGGTTTTATTTTATTTTTTTATTTGAAGGGGGTTGTTTGTTTGTTTTTGTTTGGTTTTTTTAGGGGTTTTTTTTTTTTTTTTTTTTTAGTTTATGCATTTCTGTACATTTGATATATTTCGTTAATCTTTACTTTTAAATGAATTCGAATTTGGTTTTCGGGTTTTCCTGTAACTGGCTTTTAAAAATAAAACAAGTAGACGAACACTTCTGAAAACAACTTTTAGATAGTGCACACGAAATAACCTAGACATGGATTGGCAGAAGAAATCTGAAGAGAACTGCAACCCAAAATAAGGCCAATCGATCTAATTATATAAAAGCTAAAATAAATTAGACTCATACTTGTTATTCTTTTGAGTCTATGTGAAGTGAAAGCTGAAACAATCAAGCATTCAATAAACGAGTGTAGCAAACAGGCACAAAAAGAGTACAAGACCAGCTACGACTGGTTGAGGAAGATGGGTCCACTCTCAGGATTAAAATTTGACCATACAGGCAAATGGTAACAGCACATTCCGTCCACCAAACCAAACTTAGTTTTAGTAAAAGAGACGAAATGAACGTGCCAAATATTGGATAAACGGTCCCAGTGCATAACGGAAGGAAAGAAAGCAAATAAATTGTAAGATGTTGCTGGAGAGGTGAAATAAGCGATAGTTGTCAACTTGTAGACTTAATTTCAAAAGATAAGTCATCCCCATTCATGGACACTACGGTCAGATTTATTTTTATTTCTTTCCTTTTCCCAAATTCTCCGAGCAAATTAAGCGGATCTGAGGCACGCCTTAAAATAATGTTTCGAAATTGGCAAAATCTCAAATGCTGTCTGTTAGCCTAACTTGTGAAGGGGAATATACGGGTGAACGATATAACATATATTTTACTATACCTATGAATAAACAGTGCTCTATATGGTTGATAGTGCATATACAGCTAAGTGCAGTCATCAGCGTATGGTGATTGAAGTTTCCTTTCGATAGGATTATCTGACTCTGTGTCTACGCTATTCAGCCTTATAATATTGTGGAGTCAAGTCACAAATAGTCCCGCCCTGTTGGTAAAGTTTATAATATGCTGACTGTATCCAATGCAGAGAGCTAAGACTCTTCCATCCAAAAAAGTATGTTTTGAGCTTGACACTTAAATGCATCTTATGGAGTAGTTCCTGTTCGGAGGAGTGTCGGGTACTTCCTCATTAGTCTTAGGTAATCTCTGGCCTGGGCTGATCGTATCTGATATGGTCTCATCTATGAATCAAATAGATTCTTTTTTAATTATTTGCATTTGATAGGAATACATGATTGCCAATTAAATGTAAATTATTTGTATTAAGCATTTAACTACCTTTGTTCCGCTAAAATTTAACCTTGTGTCACATCATGCGCGTGAGGAAGGGTTGTGTGTATGTGTGTGTGTGTATATATATATATATAGCTACTTCTCAAAACTACAATCAAATATTTATAGTTCGTGATTTAAGTTAAACTTGAAAAAACAGAAATCAAAAAATATAACGTGTTATGCTTTTGCTGATTAAGTTATCTCCCTTGCTTTCGATAAGCATTTTCCGTGAAAATCTTGATGCATTTTTCGGTTAATTGAATCCAGATATGTTGGTCTTTGTGTGGATCTATTATCCAAATCAACGCAAGTAAAAGTTAATAATATTTGTTTTTTTAAATCAGTAAACTATTTATTAAATTAACTTATTTTCGTTGATTGACTGTGAGGAAATCTGATCTCGCTGATAAAATCAAACAAGGGTTCTTGGTTGTATCTCACAGACTTAAACCAAACGCTTGGAGAAATAACTAGATGGGAACTATAAAAGGATTCTGTTTTGAACAAATCCTGAAAACAGCTCCTGTACAGCCACTTACCTCCCATCTCATAAACCATCCAAGTAAGAATATCAAAACCCGCTGAATACTAAGGAAAAAATCATAAGTAACTTTCTCAAATGGACTCCTACACGTAGATTTAACAGTGTTGGCCAGTCAGGAAAAACTTATATTTATAAGCTCTGTGTAGATACTGTGTACCGTCTAGAGGGCTTACCAAGCATGATAGCTGATAAAGACAAGTGGAAAGCTAGAGTCAATGGAATCTCTGCTCTCGACACACCATGATGATAACGACTTTTTAAAAATCTTTTTCGGAGATTTTTAATTACAGACATATGAATCACAAACAAATAATTTCATTTCTGTATGATGGAAGACAAGATTTTTATATTAAATTTTCTCTGATTTTTCTCGCTTTTAGTGATATAGATTTTAAAGAATTTGATTAAAATATTCTTTGAGAATGGATTTGCTTTTGTCAATTTCTCAACAAGTGCGTGATCAATGTTAGTAAACAGACACCAACAGATAGACAGAAAGATAAATACGAAAAGTAATTGAAAATGAAAATATCGGACCAAAAAAAATCCTATCTTACCAGCCTTTTCTCTCTCGACTATATGAATGCCTTGGCTGTATCCCCTGCAGAGGACAGAGACTCCCACTAAAAATTTTTTTAAAAAGTATCTTAGGTATGACACTAAACTGCATCTGTTAGAGAGGCTCTTGTTCTGAAGGTCTGGGAAGTGTTGATTGATGATTGATTTGGTTTTATGTCATGTCAACCATTCTGGGTTATTTACTGCCAAATCCTTTTTATACATATATATATATATTAAATGCATAATTTGTAAACATTTCAAAGTTAAATTTTTTATGTAACTGTAACAATTTAACATCAGTCATTTCTTTTCACACATTTAAATAGATGTACAAGATATATGAGATTATTCTGTCGGCAACTTCATTTTAAATGAGTTCGAACTAATTTGTTTGCACGCTAGTATTGCTTTTGTTTCTACACCGTTAAATCGTGTCAATTATTGCTATCTAACACTAATTATTATATTCAATATTTATCAGTTGTTTGTAAACTGTGAAGTGGTTACAAGTATTGCTATTTAACACTAATTATTCTATTCAATGTTAATAATTCGTGTGCAAACAGTTAAATGGATTTAAGTATTGCTATGTATCATAAACAATTCAATTAAACATCAGTCTTTTCTTTACACACAGTTAAATGATCAAACAGTTCTATTTCTAACAATTCAATTTAACATAAGTCATTTGTTTGCACTCAGCTTTAAGATCAAACAGTTCTGTTTGACCGATAGATAGGACCCTATTTGGTGCTATCACTCCTAGACAGAGTGGACCTGGGAGTGATAGCAATGAAGAGATACTCCACATTCTCTAAAGCTCCAATATTACTGGAACCTCACCATTAGATTGTTTAGTATCTTATCCAGGACACTCGTTGAGAGTGGGTCTTACCCCTCTGCAGAGATGCATTCAGTGTATTCTATAACGCCAGCCGACTGGGCTAGAAAGTATGGAGTAAAGTGCCCACTATTTGACTGTGTGCGAACGATTAATATTAAATAGAATTATTACTGTTGAATAGAAGTACTTGAAACCATGTAACTGTGTGTAAACAAATGAGCTGTTTTAAAAATAATGTTGCCTACAAATTAATCGCTTACAAATCATATATATATATATATCTCCCACAAGAAATGTTATGCCATAAAACACAACCAAAGCTTTCATTACCATTACTCCCAGCTCCACTTTGGTTGGGAGTACCTGTTAGAGTCTTATCTATAGATCAAATCGATCGCTTCGCAAATCATTTGTATTTTATAGGAATATTGAAACAACACGACTGTGTGTAAATTATTTGTATTGAGAATAGTCACTAAAAGCAATAATTGTTTACTTAGGATAATTATCATAAGTGACAAATTATTTGGGTTAGATAGGAATACTTTATATATTATTGTGAGCAAATCAGCTCTTCAGAAACCATACAAAAATGCAAATATAATTGTACAATGTACGTAATTACACAACCTTTTGGCATAAAATAACCCCAGACGGATGGACATGCCGTTAAAATCAAGTATTTAATTCATGGTTAGACACCGACCTGCCCCGAAATCTGAAAAATATTGGGAATATGTATTCGTCCGATCCCTCCACAACAGAAAGAAAACGACACAAGGTCAATTTTTCACCGTAGTACTGCTGGTTTGAATTCAGGCTCTTCCGGTTTTCCGGGAACCTCTTGAGATTCATGCCGTTTTGGTAGAATAAATGACAAGCAAAGATTCACATTGCACTTGGCCTTCGGGTCAAGTGAATCTATGACCAACAAGGTCACCTGGCATCTGTGCTGGGAGACTTAGCAAAGGTTAGCATAGTTCACATTGCACCTCGTGATCCTATAACCAATACTTACCAGCTGTGTACGAGTCTCGGCTTGTGTGCAACATGCCCTTCCCCAAAATCCCTACTCTAAAAAAAGCCTTGAGTAAAATCCTACCTAGTGGAAGCACGGATAAATATCTCCCCCGAAAAAAAAGGGGGCTCTGGTTATGACACCAAACTTCATCGGATGGTAAGGCTCTAGTTCGGGATATCAAGGAAGTATGAAGTACATCTTCATTGCCACTACTTCCAGGCCCACTCTGATCCGTATTATCTTATCTGTGAGTCAAATTGATTTGTTTATAAATCTTTCGTATTCGGTAGAACGGTATGCACCCCACCAAAAAAAAACCTTTAAGCTACAGAAAAAATGTAAATACGAACGTTCATTATACGCACTTCACTAACCTTTAGGAATAAACTAACCCTTGATGGGTTGACAGTGTAAAGTGATCACAAACAGCCTCTGTCAGGATTTGAACTAGTCGTTTCCATTGTCTGCGACGATAACAATTATGCTATTTGCACCTTCGCAATAAAAGAAATGGTTGAAATGGAAGAGGAAGAGAGAACAAATTTTTTCGAATAATGAAATAAAAAGCGTAAGAAATGAATAATTAAATGAAATAAAAAATATAAGAAAAAAGAGAAGATAGAAAAATGCAATAAACGAAAAGAGAAAGAAAATTAAATGGTGGATCACAATCGCTGTGATGACGTCACCGACGCAGTCCTCCTACTTAGGCGTATTTAAGGTTTCTCTCTCTCTCTCTCTCTCTCTCTCTCTCTCACACTCTCACTCTCTCAATTAATTGCGAGACTATCGGCCATTTTGACAATTTAAGGTCTTCCCCCAGTTAACAGTTCAACTTTCTTCAAATATTGGCCACAGTCACTCATTGCTACCTAATTAATCGACACGTTTTCCATGGGACGATTTAATTATGCGTAAGAGCGCGAGATCCCATGGCAGGACTGGCAGAGGTGCGTTTGTGTTTATTTGAGCACGTTAGCAAAAAGTGTGTTTGTGTTGGAGGAATTAAAAATGTTGAAAAAGCGTATATGCACGCGTATGAGAGATAATGAACAAACGTGTACGATTGTATGTTTCTCTGTATGTGCTAATGTATATCAATGCGTTGATTTGAGAATGTATGCCAAAACATGTATATGTATACCTTATATCAGTGAAACGTGTGACTATGTCCACGCAGCCAACTGACTCTGCCAGTCTGTATTTGATTTGGAGCACAATAGCCAGACAGATAAAACCTCGAAAAGTGGAACCAACAAAACTTATTTAGATTCAGGATATTAACTACATGCTTCGTTCTCTGAACACAGGCCTGAGCTCTAAATTCCCTATACTACGCTATATCGTTGACGAGAGAAAATGTGCGTAATACCAGGCAAATTTCCAAATGGTTGCATATTTCCCAGCTGTAAGTAAATTCAATGTTTGAGCTTGGATTTGGAACATCCACATTTGTCGCACTGCCCTTTAACCTTAACTGAGGAGTATGAAACATTGAAAGGAATGTCCTAGGTATAACGTTAAACTGAATCTGGTGGTGAGGCTCCACTTCTGGAATTTAGAGGAGTGAGGAGTGCCTCTTTATTGCCATTACTCCCAAGTCAATTCTAACGGCGGAGTTGTATTTTCTTTTTCGGGTCTCATTTATGGATCATATCGATTTGCCGGAAAATTGTTACTGTTGAGTAGGAATTCATGAAACCATATAACTCTGCCAACGATAATTGTTAAACAGAATTAATGTTTGATAGCAATACTTGAAACCAGGTTTGCATCTCTTGGACTTAAACGAAACGCCGGAAGAACACGAGAACTGCACAAAGGGATGTTGCGTGTTTCAAACAAATCATGGAAGCAGCAGCCTACCAAATAGCAATTGTACAGAAGTGGGGAAGTAAGGATGAACTCTTAAGCTAATGGACTACTACACATGGACATACCAATGTTGACTAACTTACAAAAGTTTACATTCATCAGCTTTGTGGGGATACTGGATGCCGTCTAAAGCACTTACTTAAAGAAATTACCAACTGAGGCGGATGGCGAGAGAGTCAAGGGAATCGTATAGTCAGCACATCAACATGAAGATTTGAAGTTATAATTGTTCACAAAGAATTATTTCACTCTTTGCAAGATTTTCTCACCAACGTTAGCTAGGGGATTTTCACCGGAGTCTGATTGACAACAAGCCTTTTCAAGGCTCCAGGACTCGTCACAGTATTCTGGCCGATCCCAACTATGTTGCAGTCTAAATGGTCTCGATTCTTTCTCCGATTTCTAACTGTTCCACTCTCCTTTCCAGTTCATTGATAAACGTTTCAAGCGCACTAACTACTATTGGTATCCTCATCATATTCCCCGTTTATTATTATACTTTCGACTCTTTTACAGCAGCGTTACCAGCTTTCACTGGATTCTTCTCAGCATTCTGGCTGAACTAAGCAATGCTAGAGTTTTGGATTGATTCTATTCGTCCACCAATTTCCAACTCTTCTCGCCTTCTTTAAAAGACTTTGTGGACCGTTATTATTAGAATTTGAAACACTATAATTTCTTGCAAATTATTGGCGTTTGGTAGAGATTCTTGAAACCCTATAACTGTGTAAACAAATATCAAATAGGAATAATTACTTGAAACCATATAATTGTATATAAATTATTAGTATTAGATAGGAATACTCGAAACTATACAAATATGTGCAAACAAATAGTTCTAGACACAAAAGTGCCATTAAAAAAAACAATGAAAAACTGGAAGTATATTTATTAAAACATTTACAAATTATTCAAATTTTGGCGTTGAATAATCCATGATTATATAATTTCAAGTAATTATTTCCATTTAATCATAATTATTTGTTTGCACACAGTTGTATGGTTTAAAGAAACTAATAATAATCCTTAGTAAACAATCATAGCTTCGAGTAACTATTCTTAATATAAATAATTTTAACTTATATGGAATCAAGTATTCCAATCAAATATGAATAAATCTTTAAAAACGGATCTATTTGACTCATTGATGGGACTCTAACAGGTTCTACCACTCTGGTTCAGAGTGGACCTGGAAGTAATGGCAAAGAATGGGTGACTCCACTGTCCCCAGATCTTTGTTGGGGTAAATGGGGTGTGTCTTACTCCTCTGCAGGGGGGGAGGAATATGGTCAATTTATTCTAATGCTCAACGTCAGAGCAGATAACACCAAATATAAAATTGATATTTTACAGAAAATATTGTACCTACAAAATCTTGTAGAAGTAAGTTCTGTTCTTACAATTTTCACTGTCCGTAGGGCGAGTTTTCGGCTAGTTTATTGGACATTACCTAACTTTAGTTAATAAAAGGCAGTCGTAGAAAATCTTTTAAAAAAAACTGCTCTTTATCCAAAATCTAATGATAAACAGTGCATATCATTGTGGTTAAAGCAACGGACTGTGAAGCTTAAAGTAAAAAGACCCGATGGGTAAAACTTTGACTAATGGACATTCTCAGGGGTTTGTTGACACAATGGCGGAAACGCGTGTCAGTTGACCCAGGTTCAAATTCAAGCTGTTTCATCCCTATTTTATTTTCCAGCCCAATTATTTAATGAAGGTTGAGACAGCCACAGCCAACAGATGGCGCTCGTTGCTGGCCATTGACACACACTCACACGTAAGCAATCAAACGCTTTTCGGCATCGTCATATTTTTACGCCTACATATATGTACACAAGTACTTGGACTTAGGGTCAAGTCGTGCCAGAAGCACAACTGTGTTTGCCGAAGAAAATTCTGATGTAAAGTTTGTTTGTGTCTATTATACAGAACCAGACAATTTAGATTCATTGATTTTAACGGCATTTCAACCTGTCTAGGATTGCTTTATGCGTAGAGGTTAGGGAATCATGATTATGTTTTGTTTTTTGTTTTTTTTGTGCAATTGTTTTTGAAGAGATTTTTTGCACATAGTCCAATCTAATCTGATTAATTTATAAACAGGTCTATTTGACCCATACATGGGATCAAATATATAAACAGGTCTATTTGATCCATAGATGGGATCCTTACAGGTACTACCGATCTGGATCAAGGATGACCTGCGAGTAATGAAGTGGTACTCTACACTTCTCAGATCTTCAGAACTGGAACCTCACCATTTGATGCGGTTTAGTATCATACTCAGGAATTTAGACATTTTTTTAGACATTATTTGTATTAGATAGGAATACTTGATATCATACAATTGTGTATAAATTATTAGTACTAAATAAGAATACTTGAAACCATATAACTCTGTGCAAACAAATGATTATAGACAAATAAAAGTACAAATTAAAAAAAAAACAAGTTTTATTTAGCTTCATTTTAGTTGTAGCAGAATGCTAGAATTATGGGACACTCAGTGAAACTAACTCGCTTGTAATAGTTTGCAAGTCTAGCTCATAAACCATTACACCTCACGTGGTGACACAGTTTTTTACGAAACTTGGCTCAGTTGCGACACAAGAGTAAAAATGAAAGGGCACTCAGTAAGACCCTAACTCAATAAAAATAGTGTACTAGCCAAACTCGTTGAGTTTTTTTTTTACAGATTATTATATTGTTGTGGTCAAAAATCTCAGTTTAAGAAATAATTCACATTTGGAATGAATCATAACTTGTTAATCTTGGTAATAAATTTTAGTGTCTATTTAAAAAGAAAAAAAAATCACCTCCATCCCAGAAAAACTTTTAAAAATTGACAGAAATAATTCAAGTCAGATTCTTGTAATGACCGAGGCTGGCTTAAGTATAAAACTTATAAAACTACACACACCCCTTTTCTTACTTGATCACTTTTTTCGTATTCTCATTTCCCCACTTTGATCCTTCTCTCTTCTACACTCATTGACTCACTCTCTCTCTCTCTCTTACAGTTTTCTGCTCGGTCTCTCGCTTAGCTATTTTTCTCTTACTCGATTGATCATCTCATTTTCATTCTTTTCTCTCTCCTATTCACCCTCTCTCTCTCTCTCTCTCTCTCTCTCTCTCTCTCTCTCTCTCTCTCGCTTTATTTCTCTCCTCGATCACCCTTTTCTCTTCCTCTCTTCTGATTACATTTTTCTCTCTCTCTCTCTTTCACCACTTTCACTCTTTTCCTCTCTCCCCTCAGTTCAAACTCTTTTTCTCTCTTGCCCTTTCCTGTTAACTCTTTTTTTCTCCGTCTCCAGTTCACACTTTCTCTTATCACACTCTCACTGAGCAGCTTTTTTTCTTCTCTGACTCGTTTGCTCATCTCCCCCTCATTTTTATTCTCTCTCTCTCTCTCTCTCTCTCCTCCGTTTATTCTTTTCTCTCTCTATGTCCTCATTCACTCTTTTCTCTTTCTCTCTCGCCTGTTTACCCTCTCCACCTCACTCCTGTTCACACTTTTTCTTTCTCTCGTCTGGTCATTCTTCTTGTATTTCCTTCCTTTCCTTTTTTCATTTTTCTTTCTACTTCCTTTTTTCACCGTTTATTCTTTTCTTTCCTTTTCCTTGACTACTTTTCCTATTTCCATCATATCTTTTATCTCTCTCTCCCCATCAGAGAAAGAGAGAGTAATAATATTAGCCATTTGCCTTTTACTCTGTTTTCGAGGACATAATATTCAAAACGACCGCTCAAACAAGAACTCAGCTGTTGGACACTACGAAGACGCCGCTAGGGCGCAAGTTGTAAGGCCTGTGTCAAGGGTGTGACCGCCAACACAAATGTTACTCGCCCTGTGAACTGGGTTGGCGTGTGCTGTCCATTGTCAAGAGAGGCGATTTTATTCGCTGGACAACTCCCATCATAAATAATAAAACTTGCTTACCAGAGTACTCCACCCAAACGTACACGAATGCATCATAATCTGGTGCATATACAAGCAGCAAGACACACGCGTAAACATATTTGTAGGTGTTAATTTGCAAGAATAATATTTTGCTCCTAACTACGAACGATTTTTTTAGGCGGCAAATGTAGACTTCCATAGCATAAGAAAAATGGCCGTTCAGCAATCGGCTTTAACGGCTACGTATTTGCCATGGGTGTTGACATTGCTTTTAACGGAAGAAAAAGAAAAGTTAAAATTATCCACTTTCAACAGTTATCAATATTTACAGTGCTTAACGTAGTACGACGTATGGCCGAATGGAAAGAGGAAGGAAAATTGTTGCACCTTTTAATTAAGAATCATTATATAATAAATATATACAGACTTCTTGGTGCAACGGTTATCGTCTTCCGAAATCGACTCGGCAACCTGAGTTTAAATCAAGCAAGGGGTGTCCTGGATATGACACTAACCTGCATCTGATGGTCCTATTTACCCAACCCCTCCGCTCGGGCAGGATATGACACAAGGTCAATTTTTCAAGCGGGGTTTAGCAGGTTTGAATTCAGAGTTTTCCTTCTCCTAGACTAGTTGCCTCACCAAGGCTGAAGAACCTAGTCTGCCCTACTATTTACCCATAGCTGGAGGGAGAATAATTGGATTCATACCTTTCCCAAGGGTATTAGTGCTATGTGAAATGCAATCAGTCTCGTCCAGGATTTGAACTCGTGTCGCCGTGTTCATTTCCTATGACGATAACAATTACACCACGGGCACATCCACATTCATTGCCTTTATTCCCGGACAAAATCGGACTCTACATGGTCGTACCTGTTAGGGTCTCTTCTATAGGTCAAATGGGTCAGCTTAAAAATTATTCAGATTCGATAGAAACGTGTGGATTAAAAAAAAAGCTCTGAAGAAACAACAACTCCCAAAATGTAATGGCCTAGTCGGCTGGGACTGAAGAATACACCGACTGCTTCTTTGCAGAAATGCAAGAACCCCCATCCCCACCCCAACAAGTGTCCTGGATATGACACTAAACAATCTGATGGTGAGGTTCCAGTAATGGTGGAGCTTTGGAGAATCCGGAGTACTCCTTCATTGCCATCGCTCCTTGGTCCACTCTGGCCCGGAGTGGTAGCACCTGATAAGGGTCGTATCTATGGATTAAATTGAACTAAACCATGGTTTGAGTTCACTGTTTTTTGCATTTAAACTGCATATTTATGCTAAACTGAATTGTTTAAAATAGAACTGTTTTGACATTAACTCTGTGTATTGCCCAGTCGGCTGGAGCTGTGGAATACACTGTTACTCTGCAAGAGACCCCTCCAACGAGTGTCCTGGATATGACACAAAACAATCTGATGGTGAGGTTTCAGTGGTGTTGGAGCTTTGGGGAATGCAGAGCACCCCTTCATTGCCATTGCTCCCAGGTCCACCCTGGCCCGAAATGGTAGCACCTGATAGGACCCTATCAGTGGGTTAAATAGAACTAACTGCATACTTATGCTAAACTGAATTGTTTGAATTAGAACTGTTTGACTTAACTGAATAGCTTGAAATAGAAGTGTTTTGACAATTAAATTGTACTTACATTTAAACTGCATGCTTAGGCTAAACTGAATTGTTTGAAATTGAACTGTTTTTGACATTGAAACTGTACTTACACTAAACTGAATTGTTTAATATAGAATTTTTGACTGCGTGTAAACAAAATCCGTACTAATACTAAACTGAATTAGCTGAATTATAACTACTTGAATAAACTGAATAGCTTGAAATAGAAATGTTTTTGAAAATTAAACTGTGTATTAATGCTAAACTGAATTGTTTGAAATAGAACTGATTATTTGTCTAAAAATGATTTGGCGTTAAATAACCTACAAAGGTTGATATACTATAAAACCCAACCAACTTCCCCTTACGAGTGTCGTAAATATGACGCAAAACAATCTGATGGTGATGCTCCCGTAATGCTGGAGCTTTAGGGAAGTGGAGTACTCCTTCATTGCAATCGCTCCAAGGTCCACTCTGACCCAGAGTGGTAGCACCTGATAGAGTCCTATCTATAGGTCAAACAGAACTGTTTGACATTTAAACTGTACTTATGCAAAACTAAATTGTTTGGAATAGAACTGTTTTGACATTCAACTGTACGTAAACAAAAAACTGTACTTACGCAAAACTAAATTATTTAAAGGAGGATTGTTTTGACCCTTAAACTGTGTACTTATATTAAACTGAATTGTTTAAAATAGAACTGTTTATATGTCTAAAAATAGATTTAGCATTAAATAACCTACAATGGTTGATATGCCATAAAACCAAACCAAAACGTAAATATGAACATACACTGACCGCAGTTCCCTAACTTCAAGACATGCCTTTAAAATCAATCACTGAATGAACTAATTGTTTGGATACCAACACTTTATGCAGCGTCCTAATAAAGTGCGTGTCGGTGTGAGCATTAGTTGTATTTCATTTAAAAATGAAATTACCAAAAAACTATACACTCACAAAGGATTTATAAATATGACCATTTAACTGTGTGCAAACAAATGACTAACTTTAAATTGTTAGTGTTACATAGTTAAATGTTTGGAAGTATTGCTATGTGCAAACAAATGATTAATAGTAAATTGAATTATTTGCGTTTAAAATATTTGAAACCATTTAACTGTGCATAAGAATGAGCTGAGGCTCGTTTAAAAATGTTATCTACAAAATGTGTTTACAAATCATATATTCAATATGTATGTATAAAGAGTTTTGCATTAAATAACCAACTAGGATTTATATGCCATAAAACCCAACCAAACCAAAATGTCATTTAAAATTCTATCAGATGGGTTTACCTGGTAAATGTAATAAAGGTTAAAGCTAAGATGAATTACGAATAAAACATGCAAACAAATAACAGGATGTTGAGCTGAACAAACGCTGTCTTTTCATGTATAAATTTTGGTAATAAAAATCAATTCACTAAATTTTTTTGTGTGTGTTAATTATTTTTTTTTTTTGCATCCTGTATATTAATGGTTAGTATTCTTTTCTTATAATTGCTTACTCGAGAATCAGTCCTGAATTCCTTTAAGGATAAAAGTTGGATATTGTCGTGAAATTCGGAATTGATATTTTGACTCAGTAGCTTGAGTTGTTGGAAAATCTATCAGATCTATTCTCTTTGAGTAATGCACTTCTATTATTATCTAGCAGGGGATAATTGTTATTTAAACCCACCAGATTATTGGTGACAAAATAAGGAAAAAGTTTTTTTGGAATTATGACACACTTGGATCTTTTACGAGAACAGAGTAATTTTATTTCTACAATGTTGCTCATCGCGGGAAGGAGGCGGAGGAGGCGGAGGAGAAAAGATGGCGACCTATCTTTTCTCAAAGGTATTGGCGCGAAATGAAATGCGAACAATCGAGTCCAGTTTCATCGACGAAAACAATAAACGCACGGACGACGGCGCCAATTTCTCCCGCTGCTGCTGTTGCTGCTGCATTGTTTAAAAGGAAATGGAATCTAACAATAACTATATTTCAATCTAAGAACATATAAATCTGCTGTTTAGGCCGAACAAGAAGACTGTATCCTCGGCTGAGGGATAATATCCCCACCTCCCCAAAAAGGGCGGATCCTTTGTATAACAACAAAACTTATCAGGTAAGGAGGCTCCAGTTCTGGAGTGTGGACAACCACTTCATTGGCAACTCAGGTCCACTCTGACCCGGAGTGGTAGCAACTGATAGGACTCCATCTATGGGTCAAATATGTTTTAAATTTATTCATATTTGATAGGAATACTTGACACCATATAACTGTAAATTTTGTCTTAAGAATAGTTGCTAAAAAGATGTAATTGTTTACTTAAAATTTGAAACTTACTTGCATGTAACTGTTTTCAAACAAATAGCTATTATTTAATTGAAATAATCATTTAAGGCCATATAATTACTGGTATCAGAATGGAATATTTAAAACCGTACAACTGTGTACAAATTATTTGTATTAGATAGGAATACTTGATATTATTTTAACGGTGTACAAGTTATTTACATTAAATAGGGATGCTCGATATTATTTAACTGTGTGCAAAAAAAAACACTCATGAAACAACAACACGAAAGATGAAATATAAATGTACAATGAATGTGATTCCCTAACTGCGAAACATAAAATGACTCATGACAGCTTGACATGCCGTTAAAATTAATCAATCTGAAATGGTTATCTTTATGTTCATGCTGTCATTTTATGATGCGTGACTTCTTCGTTGATTTAACATCAAATCATTGTGATATTGCATTTTCATAATTGCAAAATTAAAATCCTAAATAAAATTTATTCAAAAAAAAAACGCTTTTTTTCTTTGGTTATTTTTTAAAGAATTTTAAATGCCTGAAAAATAATACAATTGCTGTTGTGACTACGATTTTTCATCTTGTCTGTGAACAACATGCCGAAGAGACAGATTCTCATTCTTGACGGTGGCACTGATCGGTCCGTAGTCATTTTTACTGGATAGTTCATAATACACCCCCCACTACTCTACTGTAGTATATAAAACATGTTTTGATTTACTCAACCGTAAGCAGGTGCGACACAAGGCCAATTTTAAACAGAGTACAACTGGTTTGAATTTAGAGGTTTTCTGACAATCTCCAATAAAGAGTCTTAGTATTCTGATAAAAAAGAAAATCTTATGATGCTTGATCGATTGAGTTGAAAGTGAAATACTCTGGTGTTTTTCTCGTTTAAAAAAATCTTATTATGATTTTTACTGAATTTGAGACAGCATTTTCATTATGAAAAACTTGGCACAATTTGGTTGACTTAACCTGAGACACTGACTTCATGTTTCATTCTATAGCTGTTCTTAAGTGGACACCCATTTCAGAATTAAACAGGCTCATATTTGCTTAACTGGGATACCTGGCAATAGATGCTTCCAGTATGACTTGACCGGAAGACATGTTACGCTTTCACTAAAAGCTATTGCTGTTTACTAAGGATTATTAGTTGCTTGAAATCATATGAATGACTATTATTAAATTGAAATAATCACTTAGAACCATTTTATTAGTAGTAGCAATACTCGAAACCTGACGTCAGTGCTATTAGATTCACTTACGAACTAATACCTTTGGTAAATGTATGAAACCCTTTATCCGGCTGGGTGGCGGGGCTTTAAAATACACCGACTACATCTCTGCTGATGGGTAAGCCCACCCCAAGAGTGTTCTTGATATGACACTAAACAGTCTGATGGTACTATTTACCCAACCCCTCCGCTCGGGCAGGATATGACACAAGGTCAATTTTTAAGCGGAGTTTAACAGGTTTGAATTCAGAGTTTTCCTTCTCCTAGACTAATTGCCTAACCAAGGCTGAAGAACCTAGTCTGTCCTACTATTTACCCATAGCTGGAGGGAGAATAATTGGATTCATACCTTTCCCAAGGGTATTAGTGCTATGTGAAATGCAATCAGTTTCGTCCAGGATTTGAACTCGAGTCGCCGTGTTCATTTCCCTACGACGATAACGACTACACCACGGGCACTTCCTAAAAGAAAAGTAAAGAAGTCTGATGGTGAGGCTCCAGTAATGCTGGAGCTTTGGGAGATGCGGAGTACCCTTTTATTGCCATCACTCCCAGGTCCTCTCTGGCCCGGACTGGTAGCAGCACCTGATAAGGGTCCTATCTATGGGTCATATAGAACTAAACTGAGTTGTTAGGATAGAACTTTTTCTTTTACATTTTTACTGTCAGTAAACAAAAAATCTACTTATGCTAAACTGAATTGTTTAAAATTAGGAGAAACCATTTAACTGAGTGCCAAAAAATGAGCTCAGGTTCGTTTAAAAATGATTTCAACAAAATGTGTTTAGAAATCATATATTTAATATATGTATAAAAAGTATTTAGCATTAAATGACCTACAAGTGTTGGTATGCCATAAAACTAAACCAACCGGCTCATTGGCCTAGTGGGTCGAGTGTTCGCCAATGGTCCGGGAGACCTGGGTTCAATCCCAGGTCGAGTCATGCCAAAGACTTTTAAAATAGTACTTGATACCTCCTTGCTTAACACTCAGCAATACAAGTTACGTATCAAGAGTAAAATGGAGCAATCCAGGGAAAGGAGTAGTGCCCTCCTCTACAGCTCGGTGTAGTAGCTATTGAAAAGGGAGCCTTCTGGCCGTCCTCGACAACAGTCGCCAACTTAATATATATTTAAACAGAATTTGGAATTGAATAAGCTACAAGGGTTGATATGCCGTAAAACACAAACAAACCTTATCCCTCTTCCTATAAGTTAAATAGTACCACTACTGTCATTTTACGATGAGGGCTTTAACATTAGATAACTCACGAAGGTTGATGTGCCATAAAACAAACGTAACCTCCGACTTTGTGCAAATTAGTTGTATTAGGAATACTTGATATTATGAGGTGTAATGGCTAAAGTGTTGGACTATAGTCTTGAAGTGAGTGAGTTCGAACTCCAGTCGCGCTATTACGTTCACTTTCGGGCTAATATTCTTGGGAAAGCAATAAACCCTTTTATCTTCCCATCTATAGGTGTCACTTGTCTTCTTTCACAAGGGTGGTTTTGGCATTCAATAAGCCACGAAGGTTGATATGCCATTAGACAAAGGAGCCGAAATCAAACTGTGTGCACAAAAAAAATCTTTGGAAACATGTTAATCCCTTAGGCATAAAATAAAACTGGACAGGTTGATATGCCGTCAAAATTTATCAAATCTCCTTGTTCATCACTCGCAAAAATTCATAGTCAATAGTGGTCACGTGGAAAAAAGTGTTTTCTAGCTGAAAATTGGCTCTATGCAATTTGCTTTATGGTCTTTCCATTATTTGTTTCCGTGAAAATAAATTAGATGCATTACTTTTATGATGCCTCTCATGTATGTTTGAAACAAGTTTTTTTTTTTTTTTTGTTTATTATAGAAAAGGAATGTTATCGTATGTCGATGGGTTGCCTTTACAGTCCATCTAGAGGAAAGACTCTCCGTTGCGCTTATCAACCCGTTTTTACGGTGATCGTCTTCGGTGATTGTCATTCCGAACTGACGTGAAGGTTGGTCAGTGTCGAAGCTTATGACCACTCTCTGTCGGTCAGCAAATATACTCTGAAGCTTTTCACACCTTTTTAAATGGACAGAAGTTTGACACCACCACACCTGAGCGGCCATCTCAGCCGGGGAGAGAGCGAGAGAGAAAGAGAGAGAAAGAAAGAGAGAGGATAATCATTATTGGGAAGAAAAGAAAATGAAAAATAGTTGGTATTACTTTTCGTTGATATTTCTACGCGAGAACAATGGTTGGAGATGAAGACAACTGGAGGCTAAAGATGTAATGGCGACCAGAAAAGTAAAGAAGAAAAAATGATGATGATGATGATGATGATTGAAATGAATGTCATAAACTTCGATGATGCTGCCGATAGTAATGTTGAAGGTGGTAAACCCATCCTCAAATTTACGTTTTTCCAACGCCAAGTAAACCGCGAAATAAAACCTTGAAACTATTTGGCCAGTTTTGGGTGACTTTGAAAAATATTTCACACTTTGAACTGTTAAAAACTCGCTGAAAAGTTTTACTTCTTTCGACTTTAACGATTCCTTTTCTTTTGTCACACTCTTTTTAATATTTCATCTGTTGACTACTGCTCTACTGAAGATATCGTTTAACACGTGGAAATTCTATTACAAAAATTCTTATTGCTTATATAAAGAGTGTTTTTTTAAAAAAAGAATTTCTATGATTTTGTAACTTGACCAATTTTTGTTCAAATGATTTCAGATTTTAACAGCAAGTGTAGAAATAATTCAAAATTCTATGTTTAATATTTTAATGCCTTTTCTTTTTCAAGGAATAGCATTTCTCTACCTGAAAAAATATATATAATACATCTAAATACAGAATTTTGATTTATTTCTACATGTGCCGTTGAAATTTGAGATCGTTTGAACGAGGATTGATACACAGTTTTCCGAAACATCTCAAATGAAATCAATTTTTTAATACTCTATATATATGTATGTATGTGTGTGTGTCTCTGTATACGAATATGACTGTGTTCCTGTAAAAATGGCACATGTTAGCGAGATTTTTCTTAGAGCAGCACACTTAAAATTCATTCGCTCTTCCGGCAGGGTAAGACCCCTCTCAAAAAAGGTATTCTGGATATGGCACAAAACTGCATCTAATAGTGAGGCTCCAATTTTGGAGATCTGCTGAATGTGGAGTACCTCCTCATCGTCATTACTCCCAGGTTCACTCTGACATGAAGTGATAGCACCTGTTAGTGTCCCATTTATGTTATTAGATAGGAATACTTGATATCAAATAACCGTGTACAAAAACTTTCAAGAAAATGTAAATATAAATGGACAATGTATACAGTTCCCTAACCTTGAGGCATAACATAACCCTAGATGGGTTAATATGCCGTTAAAATCAGTAAATTCATTGCCATTACTCTAGAGTGGTTGGTAGTACCAGTTAAGCTCCAATCTCTAGGTCAAATAGATTTATCTGAAAATTATTTGCAGATAGATTATTAAATAGAAAAACTGATACTATATAACTGTGTATAAAGAAATGATTATTGTCAAATAGCATTATTAATATTAAGTAGGTATATTTGAAACCATTTCACAGTAAGCAAATTAATTGTATTAAGAATATTTACTTTAAACTATAATTGTTTACTAAGGATTATCATTAATCACCTAAAAACCCGATAGTTGTACAACATCGTTAGAAACAAATATTTGAACTTATGTAACAGAGATCTAATTTCTGTTTAAAATTGATTCGTATTCAATAAGAATACTTAATAATATATAAACTGTTAATTATTCTATTAAGAATTGTTATTTTAAAGTATAATTGTTGACTAAGGAGTATTAGTATTATTATTAACGGGGGGGTGTCCTCCTCGTGGTGTAATGGTTAAAGAGATGGACTGCGGAATCGTAGTACGCGAGTTCGTACTCCAGTCGCGCTATTATGTTCATTTTCGGGCAAATACCCTTGGGAAAGGTATGAACCCCCTTATCCTCCCAGCTATGGGTTAAATAGTACCACTACTGTTCTTCTTGGAGAATGGCTTTGGCATTGAATAACCTAAAAAGAGTTGATATGCCATTAAACAAAGAAACCAAAACCAAACCAATTATTATTATTAATTAGTTGAAACCATATAACTAAATGCAAAGTGACTATCATTAAACAGAAATAATTACTAAAAACCATATAATTATTGGTATTAGATAGGAATTCTTGAAACCATACAAATTGGATGTGTTTGAGAGGAATAATAAAAATCATCTAAGTGCAAAAAAAATATCTAAAGAAACAAATATAAATATATATATATATATATATATATATTTCTCTCTTTCTCTCTCTCACTCTCACACACTCACTCACTCCTTTGTCTATGTCTCTCGCTGTCTTCTTTGGACTGTTTCTCTTTTCTTTTGTCTATGTCTCTCTTTTTTCCTCTTTCTTCGTCTACACCTCTCTCAACTCATTTGTTTCATGCTCTCTGTAAACACTTGACACTCTAAAACCCCTCTCTCTCACTCTCTCTACTGTTTCTCTCTTCTTTCGTCTCTCTCTCTCTCTCTCTCATTTCCTTCTTTCTTTGTCTACTCCTCTCTCTCTCATGACTGTTTTTCTCTTCTTTTGATTATATCTCCCTTTTTCTCCTTTCTTTGTCTATTCATCTCCCCCTTCTCTCTCTCTCTCTCTCTCTCTGTAAACACTTGACACCCCAAACCCCCACTCTCTCTCTCAACTCAAAGATTAAACCTAGCCATCCATCAAAAACCCATCAGTGTTTCCCCATTTGTGTCAAGTGACTTCCTTTCTGAACAATGAACCGTTTCTGTTCACTTTATTGTCCCATAGTGTCTGAAAGAAACTCGGCTCTTTTTAATTTGTGAAAGGTATCAGCAGTCAGTCCCTGATATCAGAGAAACATGTTTAACCGGCCGTTTTACGACTATGACCTTCGGCCACAAGTTTCTTTTTCCTCTATCAGTAAACAACACAAGTTACAAGAACATTTTACGAATGGAAAACTTTAAATCAATTGCTTAGAACTAGTTTCAGCTTAACCCTTTGTTAAATTCAGCCACTTGTATCTCTCACTTTGGTTCTCGTATGTCCGGAGTATTTGTCCTGAATGTATGCAACCATTTGGAATATCTCGAAAACCTTTTCCTTGACCTTGATGTAACTGTGACAACTTGTAAGAAATGACCTTTCTAATGTGAGTAGCAAAATGGCCCCAGTCAGCCGGGGACTGGGGTTGCAGAATACACCGACTATATTTCTGCAGAGGGAGAAGACTTCTCCAACAATTGTCCCGGATATGACACGAAACAATCTGATGGTGAGACTCCAGTAATGCTAAAGCTTTGGGGAATGTGGAGTACCCTTTCATTGCTATCGCTCCCAAGTCCACTCTGACCCGGAGTGGCGACACCTGATAGTTGAGTTCTATTTGACCCATAGATAAGACCCTATGTA
>CAUZXS010000279.1:5000-28630 GCA_963585895.1 Sepioteuthis lessoniana | reverse complement strand
GTTTCATGTGTATACTGTCAATAAAAGTGCCCATGCGAAAAAAGTCTGGAAACCTATTGTGTGCTCCTTTCTTTCTTTCTTTCTTTCTTTCTGTTTATCTAGCTGTGTGTGTGTGTGTGTGTGTTTGTATGTAGGAATATTCACATTATCTAAAAAAGACACTGCTCCATATAAAAGATCGATTATGATTAATTGATTTTAATGGCATATCAACCCGTCAGGGGTTATTTTTTGCGTTGGTATTTCTTAAGATTTATTGTTTATTGCACACTCCTCTTGAATACGGATAAATTTTTTAAATATCTCTTTGATCCATTGACGAAATCCTAACAATTACTATGACTCCAGTTCAGGGTGGGTCTGGGAGTATTCGTAAAGAATGGGTACTTCATACAACCCAGAGCTCCTGAACTGGAGCCACATCATCAGAGGTAGTTTAGCGTCATACCCAGGACACCCCGTTTTTGATAGGGGGGGTCTTTCTCATTTACAGGGGATACAGTCAGCATATTATAAGCCTTTTTTTTTGCTGCGAGCAATACTGAACAAGTCCTGGGGGCAACACCCCACAAAACAGCAGCTGTACGACCACTTACCACCTATCACGAAAACTATCCAAGTTAGACGAACCTGATATGTTGGACACTGCTGGAGAAGTAGGGAAGAACTCATAAGCGATATACTCCTGTGGACCCCATCACATGGACGAGCAAAGACAGGACGACCAGGTAGACCCTACATACAAGAGCTCTGTGCTGATACAGGATGTAGCTTTGAAGACCTACCGGGAGCGATGGACGATAGAAAAGGTTGGTGGGAGAGGGTCAGAGATATCCGTGCTATCAGCACGGCTATCCCTGACACGGATATCCGCGACATGATGATGATGATGATGATTAGCCCCGGCGAAAGAGGGGTCGATTTGAACCGAACTTTCAAGAATTGTTAGTCATGACTGAAAAAGTTTTTCACCAAGCTAATTTGATATTTCATCCAACAAAAGGAAACTACTTCTTGCGTCCATAAAAAATTAAATAATCGCATAATTTTCAATTTGTTTTAACTTGGATTGTGTAACCTAATTCAATCCCGCTAAAGAACATTAGTGGTTTTCCTAAAAGCCTTGCATAGTATGGTAAAAACCTTGGAACAATCTCAAAGAAGTCGAAAAAGAGGCCTCAAGAACTGGAAATCTAAGAAAGGATTGTTACTGACAATATCAAAGAACTTTTGATATTAACCAGAGCAAAAGAAGGTTTGGTTTGTTTTGGTTTGGTTTTAAGGCATATCAACCATTGTAGGTCATTCAAAGCCGAATCCTATTTATACATATATATTAAATATATATGATTTGGTTTGGTTGGCTTTTATGGCATATCAACCATTGTAGGTTATTTGATGCCAAATCCTCTTTATACAGATATATTAAATATATATGATTTGGTTTGGTTGGGTTTTATGGCATATCAACCATTGTAGGTTATTTAATGCCAAATCCTCTTTATACAGATATATTAAATATATATGATTTGGTTTGGTTGGGTTTTATGGTATATCAACCATTGTAGGTCATTCAATGAAAAATCCTCTTCATACATATATATTAAATATATATGATTTGGTTTGGTTGGGTTTTATGGCATATCAAACATTGTAGGTTATTTAATGCCAAATCCTCTTTATACAGATATATTAATTATATATGATTTGGTTTGGTTGGGTTTTATGGTATATCAACCATTGTAGGTTATTTAATGAAAAATCCTCTTTATACATATATATTAAATATATAGGATTTGGTTTGGTTGGGTTTTATGGTATATCAACCATTGTAAGTTATTTAATGCCAAATCCTCTTTATACATATATATTGAATATATGGTTTGTGTATACATTTTCTAGATTACAGAGTTTTTTTACACACTTTCATTTGTTTAAATGCAGTTTTTGTTGACACACTCTGGCCCGGAGTGGTAGCACCTGATAGGGTCCTATCTATGAGTTAAATACAAATAAACCATGTGCTTATGCTAAACTGAATTGTTTGAAAAAGAACTGCTTTGACATTTAAAGCGCGGACTTATGCTTCACTGTTTTTACATTTAATTGTGTGTAAATAAATGACTGATGTTTGATTAAACTGTTGATGATACATAGCAATATTTGGAACTATTTAACCTATTTGACTAAACTGAATGGCTTGAAATAGAACTGTTTTTATGTATAAAAATGGATTTGGTATTAAATAACCTATAAGGATTACGGATAAAATAAATCAGAATAGACACGGGAGGCGGGGAATGGAAGAGGGGTGAAGAGTTATCTCCTCGTTTTTTTCACTTCCGTTTTTTTATTTGTTTATTTATTTATTTTATTTATCTAATTTTACCGTCGGTTGGGATTATGGTAATTGAACTTATTTATTTTATTTTATTTTTTTTTTTTGTTAAGTTCGATAATTAACTTTTTTAATGCTTTTTTTTTATATAATAAATTTTTTGTAAGGGAAATATTGATACTTATATTAAGGATGGAGTCTATTTCCTCAGTTACCTATTTTTGTCGTGTAATTATATCAGATACGTTTTTGTTTCTTTTCTTTATTTTTATTTTATTTTATTTTAGTTCATTTACCTTATTTCTCATTTTATTTCTATGTTTTTTTAAGTCATTATTTGCATCTTTTCTTCCAAGCACCGACTACATCTACCGTCAAAAACAATGGTCTATATGGAAAAAGTCCAATACTCCAAAAAGTTTTGACGGTAGATGTAACCTGTGCTTAGAAGAAAAGATGCAAGTAATGACTTATTTAGAGCCTAAAAGGTTATTACATAAGAGATGTGAATTAATAGCAATATGGAGACATAAGACTAAATTTAAACTATTGACTAATTATCATAAATAAAAGTTGTCCCAAAAAAAAAAAAAAAATTTATAATCTTAAAGTAACCGGTCTTTGTTTTTTTCTTAAAGAAAGTATTGCTCTGTAATATTAATTACATTGAGCTCTCTACCAGGAAAACTTAAATGTTCAGTTTTTGAACGATTTTCTTGTCCTGAAGGAATTACTCCAAACTCTGGTTTAACTGGACAGAATAATACCTATATATATATATATAGTGGGGTGAAATAAAAATTCTATATAATGAAAATTTTTATTTTTTATCTTTCAAATATAAACTGAACAAAATTTTCATATAGATTTGCGGTATAAGAATATATTCTACTAATATGTATATATATATATATATATATATATATATATATATATATATATATATATATATATCATTAAACATTGATATATTATTTATATATAAATATATCCTTTAAAAATACACACACACAGACGTGGAAACATACACACACAAGCATTGAGAGAGAAAGATTGATGGCCAGTCTAAAATTGTGGCATATCAGCTGTCATGGATTATTTGGGGATAAAGGAGTAATAAAGGAGAAAAACAAGAAAACCCCGAAAATATACATTTGCTTCCTGAAGACGACGTAAAACGTCAGAAACACGTGTTGAAGAAAAATAAATTACTTAAAAACAAATCGCCTTGTGGGCCTTTTCATTTTACAGTATATATATCAAAATATATATTTCCGTAAATGAAATTTAATTTGGTGTTTTAGGGTTTTATTGCATTAGTTTCTCGTTTTCTTTCATATATTGGTGTTCTACAATAATAATAATGGTGGGGTGTCTTCATGGTGTAATGGTCAATACACTGGATTGCGGAATCGTAGTAAGAGAGTTCGAATTCTGGTCGCGTTATTACGAGCACTTTCAGACACATGCAATTGGGAAAGGCATGAACGCCCTTATCCTTTCAGCTATGGGTTAAATAGTACCATTACTGTTCTTCTAGAAGGATGGATTTGGCATTAAATAACCTAAGAAGCTTGATATACCATTAAACAACAAAAACAAACAAGTAATGGCTTGGCTCGTCTCTGCTTCTAGCCTTTACATGAAGGTTGTTTTGATAGGGGTGTGGTTCTTTTTACCGACAAAGTATTTGCTTACATCTCATATATATATATATATATGATTTATAAGAAAATGAATAAAGTAAGTGACTTTAATTTTAAACGAGCGGTTAAAACTCATTTGTTTTCACACAGTTAAATGGTTTCAAGTATTCCTATCAAACGCCAAAAATTTAATTGCAATTTTATTAGTTAGGTTACATTGTTTAATGGCATATCAACCCTTGATAGTTATCTGATACCAAATTCTGTTATTATATATGATTAGTAAAGAAATAGTTTGTAGGTAACTTTATTTTTTAACGATTACTTAGTTTACTGACAGTTAAATGGTTTCAAGTATTCCTATCAAACACTAACGATTCTGTTTGGTAGTCATCATTTGTTTGCACATTGTTAAATGGTTTCAAGTATAGTAAATGATTAGAGTTCTATTTAATCCATAAATAGGACCCTAAAAAGTACTATCAATCCTGGTCAAAGTGGACCTGGGAGTAATGGCAATGAAGGGGTACTCCACATTCTCCGAATTTCCAAGACTGGAGACTCCCCATCAGATGCAATTTAGTGGGGGTGTCCTCGTGGTGTAATGGTTAAAGCGATGGACTGCGGAGTAAGCGAGTTCGTACCCCAGTCGCGCTATTACATTCACTTTCGGGCAAATACCCTTGGGAAAGGTATGAACCCCCTTATCCTCCCCGCTATGGGTTAATTAGTATCACTCCTGTTCTTCTAGGAGAATAGCTTTGGCATTGAATAACCTACAACGGTTGATATGCCATTAAACAAAGAAACCAATCAGATGCAATTTAGTGTCTTATTTAGGATGGATGTTAGCGGACCATAACCCTCTGTAGAGGCATTGTTGGTGTATTCTCCAACGCAAGCTGAAAGGGTGAACACAAAAACGAAAAAGGAATGAATCATTGTAATCCTATTTACCACACCCCTCCGCTCGGGCAGGATATGACACATGGTCAATTTTTAAGCGGAGTTTAACAGGTTTCAATTCAGAGTTTTCCTTCTCCTAGACTAGTTGCCTCACCAAGGCTTAAGAATACAGTCTGTCCTACTATTTACCCATTGCTGGTGGGAGAATAATTGGATTCATGCCTTTCCCAAGGGTATTAGTGCTATGTGAAATGCAATCAGTCTCGTCCAGGATTTGAACTCGTGTCGCCGTGTCCATTTCCTACGACGATAACCATTACACCACAGGCACCTCCCAATGAATCATTGTAATAAGCCTAATGGGAGAGCCAATTTAGTCGACGACCTCACATGCATGGGTTACGTGGTATAGTTGCACCCTTTACTAAGTAATTTACTTACCTTTTGGCGAAGATGTGTCACAAGGCCAAATGAATGGGGCGCCCAATGAGACTCAAACTCACTCGAGAAGGTTTGCTAGTCTAACTTGTACCATTTGAGTAACCTGGTATGTTGTACGTAATCACAATGTGGTTTGCTATATACAAGTTGTGTTTTAAAATGATGGAAATTGAAGCTCTATCTACCAAGACAGGAATGAGCAATGATCGAACCTTTAATTTTTTTTCAAATAGTCTCCTTGACATAAAACGAGTTCATTTTAGCAAGTTATCTTTTGATCGAAGCAGTTCTTTTGAAATGAGTTGAAACTGCGTCGTCTTATTTATTTATTTATTTATTTATTTACACGGTGCCTTCAATAAGTTTCCAGACTTTTTTTTGCAAAGGCATTTAAAATTGTCGGAGACTCTTGAAAATGCAGTATCTTATTGCTACACATCCTATGAGATGACTGACCAATTTTTATGATTTCAGCTTCAAATCAACAGCAACAGCAGCAATTGGAATACACCCTACTAAAGCCTGATTATCACAGCGGGTGAATTTCAAAAATGCAATCTGGACGTGAGGACACATTAGAAAAACGATATGCAATAAAATTCTGTTTTAAACTTGGAAAAAATTCCACAGAAACGTATGGAATGCTTCATACTGCTTTTCGACCATCTTGCATGAATCGAGCATCAGTTTTTGATTGGCATTAGAGATTCAAGGAAGGCAGGGAGTCTGTAAGGGATGATGAGAGGTGTTGGAGGAGTAAGGAAGTCAATAGATCAGAGTTGATTGGCCAAAGGGTTAGGGTTAGGGCTACTATGTTGAGGTTTTAAGGGAGTTCAGGAAGAGATTCCGTTGGAAGAGGCCAGCACTCTTCAAATCGGGACAGTGTATTTCTACCTGGACAATGCACCAGTCCACAACTCCATCATTGTCACAGACTATTTGACCAAGATGGACATCAAGACAGTTCCGCACCCTCGCTATAGTCCAGACCTTACTCCTTGTTACTTTTGGTTATGCCCTAAGCTCAGAGGCTGTCGTTATGAGACAGTTGAGGAGATGATAGAGGCTGTAACGAAGGTCATTAACACGCTGACACAAGAGGACTTCCATGGGGCCTTCCAGAAGTTATTGGAACAGTACAACAAGTGCATTGCAGCCAAAGGAGATTACTTCAAAGGGGACTTGAGTTTCATGTGTGTACTATCAATAAAAGTGCCCAAACGAAAAAAGTTTGGAAACTTTTTTAATGATCCTCGTATTTGTTAATGTCTTCCAATTCTTGAGAAAACAAGAAAAGTCAGAAGAGGTCTGTTGAATCCGGCACTTGCATTGTGATGGAAACTGCTGATTAATATATCGAGAATTGACATGGCCTTGCAGGGAAAATGTCTAGACGTCTAGATATCATCATCGGTTTGTTGGCTTAGAATATGCCGCTTCATCGTCTTAAGAGTGTTAAAACCCCTTCCGTAAAACAGGGTATTTTGTGTAGGACAGATAACTCCTTCATTGCAATTACTCCCAGGTCCACTCGGACTCGGATTAGTAGAACCTAATGAAGTCCCATCGAGAAGTCTACTGAAAATAGTTAGTATTGAATGAGAATACTTTTTTCTTTTTTTGATGACATACCGACCTTAAAGGGTTATTTAATGCCAAAGCCCTTCTTAAACTTTAAAAGTTATATTTATTGTCATATGCTCTGCACCAAAAGGGTTAAGGTTTAGTTTGGTTGGGTTTTATGACATGTAGGTTATTTAATGCCAATTTTTTTATGCATATATATTAAATATATATGATTTGGTTGAGTTGGGTTTCATGGCATCTCAACCATTGTAGGTTATTTAATGCCAAATCCTCTTTATTTATATGTATTAAATAAATATGATTTGATTTGATTTGGTTTTATGGCATATGAACCCTTGAAGGTTATCGAACGCCAAATCCTCTTTATACATATATATTAAATGTAGATGATTTGGTTAGGTCTGATTTTGTTCGATGGCATATCAACCATTGTAGGTCATTTAATACCAAATCCATTTTTATATATATAAACATTTCTATTTTTTTTTTTAATTCAGTTTAGCATAAATGCACAGTTTAAAGCAGGTCTATTTCGAGCTATTTAGTTAAGTCAAAAAGGTTAAATGGTTCGAAGTATTGCTATGTATCAATTAAACATCAAACATTTATTCACACAGTTAAACGTCAAAAGTTTTTTTTTATAAACACACACTTTAGTTCAATTTGATTCATAGCCAGGACCCTATCAAGTACTACCACTCCGGGCCGGAGTGGACCTGGGAGTTATGACAATATAGTGGTACTTCGCATTCCCCAAATCTCCAGCATTACTGGAGCCTCACCATCAGATTTTGTAGTGTCATATCAGGACAATCGTTGGGCGAGTCTTACCCCTGTGCAGAGATGCTGTTGCTGTATTCTACAGCCTCCACCTAACTGGGCCAAATTTGGTTTGGTTCGGTTTTATGGCATATCAACCATCATCATCATCATGTCGTGCCGCCAGCACGGATATCCCTGACCCTCTCTCGCCACTTCTTCTTATTATTCATCGCCTCAGGCAGGTCTTCAGGGTTACATCCTGTGTCCTCACATAGCTGCTGTATGTATGTTCGAGCTGGTCGTCCTGCTTTTGCTTGGCCATATGTGGGGGTCCATAGGAGTACATCATTTATGAGCTCGTCCTTGCTTCTCCAGCAGTGTCCTGCGTGTCTCGTTCGTCTAACTTGTATAGTTTTCGTGATGGGAGGCAAGTGGCCGTATAGTTGGTGTCTTGTGGAGTGTTGTCGCCAGGACTTGTTCAATATTGTTCTCAACATTCTTGTGTAATTGCCGTCTAGTTTCTTCTCCAGCCGTTTAGTTAGCGTCCATGTAGTGCATCCATATAGCAGTATCGATACAACCGCTGCCTGGAAGAAACTGCGTTTAACCAATGTAGGTTATTTAATGTCAAATCCTCTTTATATATATATGTATATATATGATTTATAAACACATTTTGTAGATAACATTTTTAAACGAGCGTAAGCTTATTTTGTACACAGTTAAATGATTTCCAGTATTGTTGTATAACAAACCCAATTAATCATCATATATTTTGTTTCTTTTTTACTCATATCAGGTGCTACCACTCAAGGCCAGAGTGGACCTGGGAGTGATGGCAATTAAAAGGTACTCAATATTCCCCAAATCTCCAAGGCTGGAGGAGCCTCGTCATGATATAGTTTAATGTCATGTCAAGGACACCCGCTGTGGGTCTTATCCCTCTGCAGAGATGTAGTTGGTGTACTCTACAGCCCCAGTCGACTGGGC
Source organism: Sepioteuthis lessoniana (assembly GCA_963585895.1). Taxonomy (NCBI): domain Eukaryota; kingdom Metazoa; phylum Mollusca; class Cephalopoda; order Myopsida; family Loliginidae; genus Sepioteuthis; species Sepioteuthis lessoniana. The sequence continues at coordinate 19,960 of CAUZXS010000279.1, read as the reverse complement.
TTCAAAAGGGTTAAGTTTCTTTCATACATTGTTTAATGGCATATCAACCTTTGTGGGTTATATAATGCCAAAGCCATATAAAAGAACAGTAGTGATACTATTTAGCCTGGTAGAACAATGGGGTTCATACCTTTCCCATGGGCATTAGTCCAAAAGTGAATGTAATAGCGCGACTGGAGTTCGAACTCGCTTACAGCGATGTGCCAGGCCAGCACATCAGCCACTTGGTCAGAGTGAGTCTTCGGGATAGGAATGCATGAAAATGTATACGAAATTTTTGTATTAGATAGGAATACTTGATACCCTATAATTATGTGTAAAATATTAGCTTTAAATCGGAATACTTGAAATCATAGAACTGTGCAAATTATTTTTATTAGATAGGAATAATTGATGTCATATCATTATCTGCAAAAAAAAAAAAAAAGAAAAAGAAAAAACACTAACATGTAAATATAAACGTCTCATGAACGTGATTCTTTAACCTCTAGGCATAAAATAACCCTATACATATTTATATGCCATTAAAATCAATCATTTAATGAATCAATCAACTGGTCGGAAATAATTGATTTTAGACATCGAACTGGTTTGATGTAAACTGAGCTAAATATAAAAACTGAAGAGACTGGGAAGATTATGTAGCGTTAGACTTCAATTGGGGAGAGACGACTTTCCGAAAAAACGAACATTCAAAAGTTTAGATATTGGACCTCTGGCACCGGTAAGAAATGGATAAGTTCAAATAGGGGACTGGCTTTATTTGAAATTAGTTTAATACTACACAACACCGGATGAGAGTAGGAAGATAATTTAGATCCAACCTTCCAAATAGGAAAGTGCTATTTACCTTGAAAATCGGGATGCGAAATTGAGGCTTATTATGTGTTCGAACCGTGAGATATACGAAGCGACTGCTTCGTCAAAATGTTCGGGGTACTGACTAGGGTTATAGTGTTCACGATCTTGCGTGAGTAGGGGGGATGTCTGTTGATACTCGTGTCTACTTCATTTTTCAGTGCATTCTACGCATGCGTACGTTAATCATGTGATCTGCGCTTGCGTCCTTCCACGTGCGTATTTGGTTCGTCGCCTGCACCACAGAAGTCACGTGGACGATCTTGGCAAGATTTAGTTGTCTGACTTTTTTTTTTCTTTTCTTTCTTTCTTTCTTTCTTTCTTTCTTTCTTTCTTCCATGTTTGTATTGTTTTCTGTTTTGCTGTAAATTCTAGAATTAAAAGCCTCACTTACAATCCCTTTCCTTCAGCAATCTCTTTTATTCTAATTGTGTGGGACCTTTTTTTTTTGTTTGTTTGATTGTTGTTGCTTTTTTTTTTTTTTCTTTGCTATTTATCTTTTTGTCTCTTCACTCTGATTCTTATTCCTTTCCCACCTACCAACCTTATAACCTCTCATTGCTATTAGCGTCTCAAACACACACACACACACACACACACACACACACACACACACACACACACACACACACACACATGTATATATATATATATATATATATATATATATCTTATCTTTATTTTAATCTTCTTTCGTTAAACTAATCTCTTTATTTTCTGAGTTTTTTCATTTTTATCCCATCCCTCTTTCCGTACCCGTAGTATCGTATCGTTTCTCTTTTTTCTTATCTTCCTCTAAATAATATTCCTTACATTCTTTCATTTCTTAATGTAATTCTTTCTTTCTTTCATTCTATCCTGCTTTCGATCGTTTCTTTTTTTTTTTTTTTCCTTCTTATTTTCTTGGTTTCTTATTTCATTTTTCTGTCTTTCTTTCTTCTTTATTTGCTTTTCATTCAGTATTTCAATTTCTTGGTTTCTTTTCGTCTTTTTCATCATTTCTTTCTTTGTTGTGTCACTTACCTTTCAATTTTAACTTCTGGTGTTACATTTTCTCTTCCTTTCATTATTTATTTTCTTCCTTCTTCTTCTTCTTCTTCTTCTTCTTCTTCTTCTTCTTCTTCTTCTTCTTCTTCTTCTTCTTCTTCTTCTTCTTCTTCTTCTTCTCTTTTCTTTCTTTCTTTCTTCAGTTTTTAACTTCTTTCTTTCTTTTATTCTTTCTTTCTTTTCCATGTTCTTTTTCTTCCTTTTTCTTTCTTTCTACGGATCTTAACTTTTCTTTCTTTCTTTCTTTCTTTCTTTCTTTCTTTCTTTCCCGTGTACTTTTCCTTCCTTCTTCATTCTTTCTTTTTCTTTTTTTCTACAGATTTTAACTTCTTTCTTTCTTTCTTTCTTTCTTTCTTTCTTTCTTCCCAGTTTCGTTCTTTCTTTTCCTTCTTCTTTCTCTAAATTTCTTTCTTTCTTTTCCACATCACTTTCGTTCTTTCTTTCTTTCTTTCTTTCTTTCTTTCTTTCTTTCTTTTCTACACCTTTTAACGTTTCAACCTTTCTCCTTTCAGATTGCTTATCTCAATTCTTACATCATATTCCGTCTCTCCACCCCGTTACCTTCTTCTTCTTCTTCTTCTTCTTCTTCTTCTTCTTCTTCTTCTTCTTCTTTCCCTCCGTCCTTTCACAATTGTCGGCCTCCTCAACATTTTTCGCCTGTCCCATATCTTACCGTTCCCCTCTGCTAGACACATGATCTACGAGATGTGTATTCTGCAGCGGACGTCTCCCACCATCGCCACCATCATCACCACCATCGGCATCAGCACCAGCAACACCCTTCCACCATCACCTTCACCCTGGTCCCAGCATCATTCTGACTCAGGGTGTCGACTGCACTTTTTCAATCCATAAAGCAACACTACAAACCCGGCATACAAGAAGACGTTGACGACGATCCTCGCAGCGTTCCTGACAGCCTCGATTTCGATTACAGCAGCGAGATTGAGACTGAAAGAGAGAGACAGACAGACAGAAAGATAAAGGGAAGGAGAGAGAGAGAGAGAAAGAGAGAGTGAGAGTATGAAAAAGTTGGACGTGCAAGAAGACAGAAAAAAGAGGAGATCGACCGTGGGAAAGAAAGAAAGAAAGAAAGAAAGAAAGAAAGAAAGAAAGAAGTGAATGTTGAGAAAAAGAAAGAACGAACAAAAGAAGGAAATGTACGAAAGAAAGAAAGAAAGAAAGATAGAAAGAAAGAAAGAAATGTTGAGAAAAAGAAATAACGAACGAAAGAAGGAAATATAGAAAGAAAGAAAGAAAGAAAGAAAGAAAAGTTGGTAAAATATATTTGCTTTCTTTCTTTCTTTCTTTCTTTGTTTCTTTCTTTCGGAGAGACAGAAGAAAACGAAGAGAAAGAAGCAAGCTAGGAAGAGAAAGAAAGTGTGACTGAGAAGAGAGGGTGGGGAGATAGAGCAAGAGAGGGGGTTGTCTTTTTAACGTGCTGGACCAATTAGGGTCCATAAATACAGCTAAGACCTCGAGCTATTTAGTGCGAAATTATTTCTGTAAATTCAATTCCTTTTTTCATTTATGAATGAAAAGAATGTTAGTCCTGATCCGAAATTATGTATGCAACAACGCTGGAAGGTAATATACATACGCCCGCATTTCTATGGGGGTGACACACAACTATATATATATATATATATATATATATGAAAGAATTTAAAGCGAACAAAGAGTAGTAGCTAGTAAGCAGAGTAGTGTACATACGCCGATGCACGTGTGCTTGGAAACTCATAGGTTCGTAATTTGTGTGTACACTGACGTATAAGCATACACACTTACTGGTATGCGTGTACACACACACACACACACACACACACACACACACACACACACATACATATATATATATATATATATATCGTAATTAGTCCTGTCTACAAAATTCAGAAAAAAAAATTATTTGTGTATAACACACTCACTTGTACATACCAGGTGCCCATGGTGTTATGCTTATCGTAGGAAATAGGCACAGCGACCCGAGTTCAAATCTTAGACGAGGCTGATTTCCTTTCACATGACGTTAAAAATCTTTACTAAGATATGAAGCAAAATACTCTACCTCCAGTTCTGGGTAAATAGTAGCGCGGACTCGGCTCTTTCACCTTGGTATGGCAACCGGTCTTGGAGAAGGAAAACTCTGAATTCAAACCTATTAAACTCTGCCTTAAGATAACCTTGTGTCTCATCAAGCATGGTGTGGAAGGGCTGGTATATATATATATATATATATATATATATATATATATATATATATATATATATATATATATATATATATATATATATATATATATATATAGCATTTCACATAGCACGATTACCCTTGGGAAAGGTATGAATCCAATTATTATCACTCCAGCTATGGGTAAATAATAGGGCAGACTGGGTTCTTCAGCCTTGGGGAGGCAACTAGTCTAGAAAAAGGAAAACTCTGAATTCAAACCTGTTAAACTCCGTTTAAAAAATTGACCTTGTGTCACAACCTACCCGAGCGGAGGGGTTGGTATATATATATATATATATATATACTGTATTTAGTTGAGTATAATACGCATTTATGCAAAATGAACACTTCTAATATTCAGTGATTAAATTATGGAAAAGTATCTTTCGTGTATAATAGGCATTGACGTTTTTTTGCAACTTGTAACAGCTAAGTTGAAATAAATATTCAACATTTGTTTAATTTTTTTACCGGGTTTGTATCAATTAAAAATAAGTTTTTGTATAGTTTATATCATGTTTCGAAACACAAAATCTATACAGTATTTAGGGCAAAGGCAAGAACAAGTTCATAGGAAAAGATAACAAAGTTTTTGGCAAAAATAAATTCATAGTAATAGAAACAAGTAAATTAATAGGGACTCGAGCGACTATTGCGGTTTAAAACTGAAGTGTTTGTAATACATTAGTAAGTTTCAACTTTGGATATAACTTACTTTCAGTCATGTCATCGCGAATATGGAGAGTCTTGTGAGAAAAGGTAAAAAAATTGTTTTCTTGTTTAATATGCCGCCTCAAACTAAGCCCAAAAAATTCGGAAAAATAAAGCGTCTTATACACATTATATATATACATTATTATTATTATGGTATTATATATACTTATTGAAAAAATACCTACAAGTATAATAATAATAATAATAATATATATATATATATATATATATATATATATAAATATATATATATATATATATATATATATAGATGTGTGTGTGTGTGTGTGTGTGTGTGTGTGTGTGTGTGTATGTATATACCCATTACATCTACCCCACCAGATAGGTTCTACTTTTAATCGAAGTATGCCTGGTTCGATTTTAGATAATTCTTTGGTTTCTTAGTTTTGTCGCATGTCAACCTTTGTGGGTTATTTAATGCCAAAGCCATCTTTGTTCGTATCAAATAGAAATAATAGAAAACATTTAGCTGTGTGAAAAAAAAAACTGTGCTCGGGTTCGTTTAAAAATGTTATCTACAAAATGTGTTTAGAAATTATATATCTAATATTTACGTATAAAACGAATTTGGCATTAAATAAGATATATGATTTGGTTTGGTTGGGTTTTTATAGCATATGTTGATATGCTATAAAAACCCAACCAAACCAAATCATATATCTTAATATATATGAATAAAGAGGATTTGGCATTAAATAACCTACAATGGTTGATATGCCTAAAGCCCAACCAAACCAAATCCTATATATTTAATATATATGTATAAAAAGGATTTGGCATTAAATAACCTAAAGGGTTGATATGCCATAAAACCAAATCAAAGCCATCCTTATAAAAGTATAGTAGTAGTTCTATTTAACCCATAGCTGGTAGGAATAAGGGAGTTCATGCCTTTCCCAGGAGTATAAGTCCAAAAGTGGATGTGAGAGAATGATTGGATTTCGAACACACCTACTACGTTGTCGAAGTCGATCACTCTAGCCACTACACAACAAAAACTGTTTCTTTCTTCTAGCCTGGTTGTCTTACAAAGGTTAAAGAACCCAGCCTGCCTTGCTATTTGTCTATAGTTTGCCTGGTTGTCTTACAAAGGTTAAAGAACCCAGCCTGCCCTACTATTTGTCTATAGTTTGCCTGGTTGTCTTACAAAGGTTAAAGAAACCAGCCTGCCCTACTATTTGTCTATAGTTTGGTGTGTAAAGAGAACAGAGAGAATTATGTCTTTTCTATATCTTTCGAAGTGAGACACAAGCATGGCGTTGTGGTTAACGTGCATGATTACGATTGCTATATCAATTCTTATAGAACAGCAGTAATACCATTCAACCCATTGCTGGTAAAAGGGTTAATAACCTTCTTAAGAGTATTCTTCCGAAAGTGTTTGCTTGTTTGGGTTTATGGCATATCAACCTTTGTAGGTTATTTAATGCCAAATCCATTTTTATACAAATAAACAGTTCTATTTCAAACAATTCAGTTTAGCATAAATACAGAGGTTAATTGTCAAAAACATTTCTATTTCAAGCTATTCAGTTTAGTCAAACAGTTCTAATTCCAACAATTAAGTTTAGTATAAGTATAGTTTTTGTTTACACACAGTTAAATGTAAAAACAGTTCTATTTCAAACAATTCAGTTTTGCGTAGCACTGTTTCAATGTCAAAAACAGTTGCAAACAGTTCAGTTGGCATTTTAAATGTCAAAACAGTTCCATCTTAACCAATTCAGTTTAGAATAAGTGCGCAGTTTTTTCTGTTTGACCCACAGATAGGACCCTTTCAGGTGCTACCACTCCGGGCCAGAGTGGACCTGGGAGCGATTTCTATAAAGGGTTACTCCGCATTCCCCAAAGCTCCAGCATTACTGGAACTTCATCATCAGATTGTTTAGTGTCATAGGCAGGATATTCGTTGGGGGGGTCTTACCCATCTGCAGAGATGCAGTCGGTGTATTCTACAGCCCCGGCCGACGGGGCAATTCTGAAAATGAACGTAATAGCGTGACCTGCTTACTTCGAGGCCGCAGTCCAACACGCTAACCACTATACAACGGAAACTACTTCGTTGATGTATGAGTACTCAACAGGTGGTTTCTCTTTACGAGGGTTGACTGACCAACATACTCTCATTGAATGTCATCAAATGAGGTTTATTTTTCAACATAGTTTCCTTTACTGTCAATACATGTCTTCTATGTTGCTTCTTGGATAAATTGATAACAGAAGAATGGTACATCAGTGCACCGTAGATTCTCTTGAACAACACTTTTCAGGTTTTGAATTTAGAGTTGTTTCTTTCTCAAAGACTGGTTGTCTCACTGAAGCAAGAGAGCCAGTCTGCCCTACTAGTTTGCCTATAGCAAGGGCATCAGCGTGAAATGAAATACAAACAACCTCGTTCAGGACTTGAACTCTAGTCACTGAGTCAATTTCATTACGATGATAATCCTCATACCAGGCACAATATATATATATATATATATATATATATATATATATATGCATGTATTTTGTGTATATCAAAATATGTTTATGTATATGTATCTACTCGACCCCTCCGCACGACCTGGATAAATATGTCTTTTCAGAAAGGAAGATTATATATATATATATATATATATATATATATATATATATATATATATATAATAATGATAATAAATAAATATATATATATATATATATATATATATATATATATATATATATAATCCATGGAAAATATTCTGCAATCTTAGGTTTCATGAAGTTTTTTGTAAAACAACATTCATCAGGCAGTTAAAACGACCAACCATCTTATAATATATATATATATATATATATATATATATATATATATATATATATATATATATATGTCCCAAAAGAATATATACAAGATAATTCTTATCTTCGTTATAACATTAAATATGTCTTAATCACGTCAGCGGAAAATCGTTGACTTTTAATCAGAACTTGGCTCGTTAAAATTGACCATGAAAAAAAATGTAAAAGAAAAAACGAAGAAAAACCTCGTTCCAAGTTTTGGGGCCGGCGGAGAGATACTGGGGGTGGGGATTATAGCTCGAAATTTTTAACAGCTTGTGTCGTTGATGAGAACAGAAAACATTCTGTATAATCGTATTTTTCGATGACATCATATTGTAATTTACCCTGATCTAATTCTAAATATTTTAGGATTCATTTATATCCTTGTTCTTTTCCTATCTTAGTTTATTTTTGATAATTCATCTTTCTTTCTTTCTTTCTTTCTTTCTTTCTAAATCTATCTATCTATCTATCTATCTTAGTTTGTTCATAATAATTAATCTTTCTTTCTGTCTTTCTTTCTTTCTTTCTATATATATATATATATATATATATATATATGCACTTCTCTGCATCTTTCTCTCCCTCTCCCCCTCTCTTTCTATATACCCATCTCCCCCCTTTCTCTTACCGTCTATTGATTTTTATTTGTTTATGTGACATTATGAGACGAAGATTAGTTTGGCTCGTTTAATGGCATATCAACCACTTTTGCTATCAAACCTACACGATTGAGTTCGAGTCTCATTGGGTGCCCCTTTCGTATGGCCTTGTGCCACATCTAAGTAAAATGCTTAGTAAATTACAACCACTTTTGCTATTCACTGCTAAATCTTGTTTTTTGATATATATCAAATATACGATTTGTAAACACATTTAGTTGATACACATAGTTAAATGATCAAACAGCTCTATTTCTTGCTATTCAATTTAGTCAACTAAGTTAAATCGTTCCAAGTATTGTTATGTATCACTAATAATTCAATTAAACATCAATCATTTGTTTATACACAGTTAAATGATCAAACAGTTCTATTTCAAACAATTCAGTTTAGCATGTCAACAAAATTAAATGGTTCAAAGCATTGCGATGTATCACTAACAATTCAATTAAACATTAGTCATTTGATTACACAAAGTTAAATGACCAAACAGTTCTATTTCAAACAATTCAATTTAGCATATGTCATTTCTTTGCTCTCAATTTAAATGTCAAACTGTTCTATTTGACTCAATTAAATTATTTTGATTGAAGTTTCAAGCAATTCAGTTGAGTATGAGTATAGCTTCTTTGTTTATACACCAATATCAAAAACAGTTCTATTTCAAATAATTCACTTTAGCAAAAGCACACAGTTTAGCTCTAGTTGACCAAATAGATAGGATCCTATCAGGTGCAATCATTCCGGTCCAGAGTGGAACTGGGAGGTATAGCAATGAAAGGTTACTCCATATCCCCAAAACTCCAACATTACATTGTTTAATGTCATATCCTGGACCCTCGTTGTTGGGTGTGGAGGCCTTACCTCACTGCAGAGATGCAGTCAGTGTTTTTTTTACAGCCACAGCTCACTGGGCTAGACGATGATTAGTAAACTCATGGTGAACACACACACACACACACACACACACACACGAAAGAAAAGAACCATATTTACCAACCCCTCCGCTCGGGCAGGATATGACACAACATCAATTTTGAAGCGGAGTTTAACAGGTTTCAATTCAGAGTTTTCCTTCTCCTAGACTAGTTGCCTCACCAAGAGCTATGTGAAATGCTATCAGTTTCGTCCAGGATTTGAACTCGTGTCGCCGTGTCCATTTCCAACGACGATAACCATTACACCACGAGCACACGCTAGAAAGAAAGAAAAGAACGAAAGCAAAAACAAGAAAATTTGACAGGGTTATGATTTTTATCTCCTCTTGTTATTTAAAAAAATAGTTCTGATGACAGAGTCGTATTAAGTCACGTGCTTTAGAGGCTGCAGTCTTAGGGCTTCTGCCAGGTGAAATTCATCATCATCATCATGTCATGCCGCCAGCATGAATATCCCGGACCCTCTCTCGCCACTTTTCCCTATCGTTCATCACCTCTGGCAGGTCTTCAGGGCTACATCCCGCATCATCACGTAGCTGCTGTATGTATGTTCGGCCTGGCCATCCTGCTTTTGTCCGGCCATATGTGGGGGTCCATAGAAGAACATCAATTATGAGCTCGTCCCTGCTTCTCCAGCAGTGTCCTGCATGTCTGGTTCATCTAACTTGAATAGTTTTCGTGATGGGAAGTCGGTGGCCGTATAGTTAGTGCTTTGTGGGGTGTTGCCTCCAGGACTTGTTCAATATTGCTTGCAGCATTCTTTTGTAATTGCAGTCTAGCTTCTTCTCCGGCTGTTTAGTTAGCGTCCAAGTAGTGCATCCATACAGCAGTATCAACACAACCGCTGCCTGGAAGAAACTGCGTTTCATTTTATTGGTCAGGTCTGACTTCCATATGATCGATAGCTTATCGATAGCTGTCCATGCCTTCGTCGATGTCTTTTTCGGTTGATTAGACACTGCTTCCTAGGTAGGTGAATTTGTCTACCAGTTTCAGAGAGGTTCCGTCAAGTATGGAAATGTCGCTTGTTTGATTAAAGCACATGTATTCAGTTTTGTGTGCATTGACATGGAGGCCAATGCCTGCGGCTTCTTGTTCCGAACTATGCAGGAGTGTTTCGGCTCGGTTGGGTGTATTTGACGGAATACGCCGACTACGCCGATGACATAGCGATTTTAGCAAATACAGGTGACATTAGATGATCAATTGATCGACTCTACGGCATGTCAACCTGTCTAGTGTTATTTTATGCCAATTAAAACACTGAAGTAAATATAAATTAATGAACAGTGAATGCGATGTAGGGGCTGGCTTTTATGATACATTTTAAGCTGGCAATCCTTTTTAGTCACTAGTAAATCTATACGACGTAATTTTTTTTCAAGTTTTCTAAATGATTAAGCGGTTCTAACTAGTACAACCACTCTAGGTCAGAGTAGACCTGGGAGTAATAGCAATACATTACCTAAAGCTCCTGGACTGGAGCCTCACCATCAGATTGTTTTGTGTCATATCCAGGACCCTTTGAAGAGATGCAGTCAGTATATTTTACAGCCTCAGCCAACTGGGCTACATCTATGTGACTTATTGATCTGTTTAAAAATTATTAGTATTTGGTAGAAATATTTGATACCATATAACTGCGTGCAAATTGTATTAAGAATAGCTACTTGAATCTTTGATTGATCGATCGATTAATTAATTTTAATGGTGTGTCAACTCACCAAGGGTTATTCTGTGCCTAGAGGTTAGGGAATTGCGTACATTTTACATTTTGTATGTAAATTTTTTGTACAGTTGTTTCTTAAAAACTTTGGTGTTTGTTTTTTTATTTTTTTATTTTTTTTGCTTACAGTTTAATTGTATCAAGTATTTCTATCTAATACAAATAATTTTCAAGCAGATTTATTTGACCCATAAATTGAAGCCTAACAGGTACTACCACTTCGAGTCCCAGTTGACCTGGGAGTAATCGCGATGAAGGTGTACTCCACACTCTCGAAAAGTCCAAAAATGGATACTGAAAATACCTTTTTTTGGAGGGGGCCCTTACCCCCCTCTCCAAGGGATGCAATCAGAGTATTCAAAGTTTCGCTGACAAGGGGGCGGTGAAAAATATTTACAAAGAATTATTATTGATATTAAACAGGAATAGTTACTAGAAGCCATATAAATGTTTGGAAAAGAAAATCTGATTTAGGAACAAAATAACCCAACAAAGGTCATCGTCATCATCATTATCATGTCGTGCCTTTAGCACGGATATCCCTGACTCGTCCAGGATTTGAACTCGAGTCGGCATGTCCATTTCCTACGACGATAACCATTACACTACGGGCACCTCCTTTACCAACCCCTCTGCTTGGGCAGGATATGACACAAGGTCAATTTTTAAGCGGAGTTTAACAGGTTTGAATTCAGAGCTTTCCTTCTCCTAGACTAGTTGCCTCACCAAGGCTGAAGAACCTAGTCTGCCCTGACCCTCTCTCGCCACTTCTCCCTATCGTTCATCGCCTCTGGCAGGTCTTCAGGGCTACATCCCGTATTCTCACATAGCTGCTGTATGTATGTTCTAGCGGGTCGTCCTATGGAAATCAAACCTGACCGATAAAATGAAACGCAGTGGTCGTGTCGATACTGCTGTATAGATGCACCACTTGGACGCAAACAAAACGGCTGGAGAAGAAACTAAATAAGAATGTTGCGAGCAATATTGAATAAGTCCTGGCAGCAACACCCCATAAAGCACCAACTGTACAGCCACCTGCGTCCCATCACGAAAACTATCCAAGTTAGACGAACCAGACATGCAGGACACTACTGGGGAAACAGAGACGAGCTCATAAGTGATGTTCTCCTATGGACCCCACATACACAACAAAGGTGGACATGCCTTAATTTTGAGGCATTATCTTAAACTGGGCCTCAAAGTCACTTAGGCTGTTCACAGAACTTAAGAAGTGGAAGGAAATAAAGTATTTGACAATACTTCACAAAACTGGTCGAATTTTCCTGAGGGAGTTGACGTGTTTTCCAGAATAAAATCCAGAAATGTCAGGTTACAGAAACGTAGGGACTTTTGAAAAATATCTTATCATATTTGCCCAACCCCTCCGCTCGGGCAGGATATGACACAAGGTCAACTTTTAAGTGGAGTTTAAAAGGTTTGAATTTAGAGTTTTTCCTTCTTTTCACTCTTAACCACACATACGCATATGCACACACGTGCACACACACATGCACACACTCACACATGCACACACATATGCACACACGTGCACACACACATGCACACACTCACACGTGCACACACTCACACGTGCAAATACTCACACATGCAAACACGTGCACAGACATATACACACACATGTACGCATACACATGTGCACACACATGCACACACTCACACATGCACACACACATGCACACACACATGCACACACACTTACCTACCTATACAAAAACTAGTATAACATCAAATCAAAGAAACAGCCGTAATATTGTTCACTTCAGTCTAATTTAGTTAAATAGTTAAATTAAGAAAATTCAGCCATGAAAGCCGAGAGTGATGAGAAGAGTTAGCGTCCAAACGGTTCCATTCTTCAACTATACCCCATCTGTAGCAAAGTTTAATGTATGTAATTCTCCTATTATTATCATTATTCTCCTGGTGAGTTCTTCACCCCAGCATTAGCTGATGGTATTTCATTGGAGTCTGAGTAACAGCAAGTCTCCTCTGGTCTCCAGGACACTTCTCAGTATTCTGGCCGATCTTAACAATGCTGTAATTTGGATTGTCTCGATTTTCTCTAAGTTGTATCATCTGGCCGGGATCAGTCAAACCTTTTCTTTTCTAAATATTTACACACACATAGAGCAATCATTTGTATATTTGTATATAGAAATCAATACGAATAAGATTTAAATACGTGTAATCATTTTGCGTGCCTTGTATGTAAGTACATATATATATATATACGGACACCTCTGGTGGTGTAATGGTTAGCAAGCTAAATTAGCAAATCTACACGAGTGAGTTCGAGTTTCATTGGGTGCCCCATTCATTCGGCCGTGTGCCAAATCGAAGCAAAGAGTTTCGTAAATTAATACATATATATATATATATATATATATATATATATATATACACTGGATTTGGTATTAGATAACTTACAAGATTTAATATGTCATGGAAACCAACCAACCATTCTATAATGTAGATATAATATAATACTTAGCTTACTGAGTTGAGTGTTTCGCCAATGGTACGGAAGACCAGGTTTCAATCCCAGGTCGAATCATATCAAAGATTCAAAAATGCTTCATGATGCAGCCTTTCTTAACACTCAGCATTATAAAGTAAGGATCAGGAGTAAAGAGGAACAATCCAGGAAAAGGAGTAGCACCCTTCCCTACACCTCGGTGTAGTAGCTATTGAAAAAGGAACCTTCGGGTCACTCTCGACTACGGCCGCCAACATTATTTTTTTACTCACTGTAATATTGACATAAATATAATATAATATAATATTTTTTACAAATTTTTAAAATCGACGTCATTCGATATTATCCTTTCCTCGTCCTGATAATGGCTCATTAGAACCGAAACGTTATAACGCTGACTTCTTTTATATTAAATTCTTCTCTTTGGGTTAACTTGTTTTGTAATTTTTTTCTATATTGTCAGATACTGTATACTTTATAATATAAATCGAATATGATATAGATATAAATAATTTTCGAATGTAATATTAAAAAAAGCTTTCCTCCTTCGTTTGACAGATTTAGTTTTTGCGAAATACAATTTTATAACTACTTTATGCCCATAATAAAATATTTTCATTTATCTTTCCGTATTGTTTTTCTTTTCTTATTCCGTGGGATTTAATTGCATAATATATATATATATATATATATGTGTGTGAGAGAGAGAGAGAGAGAGAGAGAGAGAATGATGGAAAGGAATCCGACAATATGGAGAAAAACAGAAAAAACTGAGTAATCTAAGTAATCGCAATAAATTCTTCACTTTTGATTACTTAGTTTTTCAATATATATATACTGAAATAAATATAGTGTAAATATATATGAAAGTTGAACAGAGTAAAATCAAAAAATAGATTAATATTTTCTCACTTTTCAGGTCATTCTCAAGATTTCTTCATGTAAAAGATAATTTTCAGATGACTCATCACTGACAAGTGCATGTTTCACATTGAGATAGTATTTCTTTTACATCTCCGTGAAACTTATAGTCATGAGACTGACATGTAGAAGTGAGAAAATCTCTCTCTCTCTCTCTCTATATATATATATATATATATATATATATATAAATGGATGAGAAAATTCATTAATAATATTAAAGTCTATCGACGCGTTTCGACCATATGAATGAAACGTTAAAAGATTTCAACTTACACAAAGAACGATAATTAAAAAGATATTTCTTTTCGCCTTCCAATTAAATACACCGACTCCATCTGTCCTGGGGGTGTCCTCGTGGTGTAATGGTTAAAGCGATGGATTGCGGAATTGTAGTACGCGAGTCCGTACTCCAGTACCGCTATTACGTTCACTTTCGGGAAAATACCCTTGGGAAAGGTATGAACCCCCTTATCCTCCCAGCCCTGGGTTAAATAGTACCACTACTGTTCTTCTAGGAGAATGGCTTTGGCATTAA
>CAUZXS010000278.1:27500-43920 GCA_963585895.1 Sepioteuthis lessoniana | reverse complement strand
GCCATAAAACCCAACCAAATCAAATCATTTACATTTAATATATATGTATAAAGAGGGTTTGGCATTAAATAACCTACATTGGTTGATTTGCCATAAGACCGAATCAATCCAAATCTTATAGTTTTAATATATATGTATAAAGAGAATTTGGCATTAGATAGCCTCCAACGGTTGATATGCATAAAACCCAAACCAAACTCTGTGTGTGTGTGTGTGTGTGTGTGTGAATCACAACGGATTCATTATATTCTGTCTTTGATTTTTACTAGAAAGTACAGCGATACGAGAAATAAAAAACATTACTTTATTAATTTGATTTAAATATCGTTAAAGCAATAATTTCATTCATGCGTTATATCTATCTTTGCACGTGTGAACTTATATGTGGATAACGTATCTAACAGACATGTTTTGCAATTTTAACAGCAGGTTACTGTGTTTATTCTGAATTTTTTTTTTTTTTTTTACTCACTCATTCGCGAATATTCTTTAATTTCACTAGAATTATTGTTCCTTCTTGCTGTTAATTTTTCCTTCTCTTTTTCATTCTTTCGTCTTTCTTCATTTCATTTTCGTTTTTTCCATGTCATCTACATCTTCTCTTTTCATTTTTCTTCTTCCTTTTATTACATTCTTTATTTGGTCCAGTCTTCTGTGACTGTAGAATGTACCGACAGCACCTATGTATAGGGGTAAGACTCTCCCAACGAGTGTCCTGTATATGACACTTGACAATCTGATGGTGAAACTTCAGTAATGCTGGAGCTTTGGAGAATACAGAGTACCCTTTTTACGATCGCTCCCAGGTCCACTCTGGCCCGGAGTTCTTACACCTCATATGGTCCTATCAACGAGTCGAAGAGAAATGTTTGACATTTAACCTGTGTACTTATGCTAAACTGAATTTTTAGAAATTGAACTGTCTTATCATTTTACTGTGTGTAAAAAATGACTTATGTTTTACTAGAATTGTTAGTGATACATAACAATACTTAGAACCATTCATCTTTGTAGACCTGCTTAACTGATTAGTTTTAAATAGAACTGGTGGATCATTTAACTGTGTGTAATCAAATAACTGATGTTTACTTGAATTGTCAATGATATATAGCAATAACTGGAACTGTTTATATTTTGTTGACATGGTAGACTGAATTGTTAAAAATAGAAGTGTTTGATCATTTAACAGTATGTAAAACGAAAGGAAGGGTTGATACCTTTCCAACAGGTATTAATCTTAAAGTGAACGTAATCATGAGATTAGAGTTCGAACTCGTTTCCAACGATCTTACAGTCCAGAACGTTAGCCACAACACCATGTGAACTAAACATTCTTTTAATTCTGTCTTGTTACTTATTCGATTTCTTTTAGTTTTTATCTTTCTATATTTTCATTCATCTTTATCTACTCTTCTTCATTCTTTCTTCTTTCTTTATTTCATGTTTCATATTTTTCATTATCTCTCATTGTTTTGATATACACTTCTTTCATTCTTTCTTTTTTCCTATTTCATCTTTCTTATTTTTCTTTATCATTCATTCTTTTTATCTACTCTTCTTTATTCTTTCTTAATATAATATTTCTTATTTTTCAATACCTGTCCTTCAATCTTTATCCACTTCTTTAAAATTCTTCATTTCTTTTTTATTTCATCTTCTTCATTTTTCCATATCTATCCTTCATCTTTTTCTGCTCTTATTCCTTTCTTTCTTTTTTTCCCTTTTTCTTCATTGTTCCATATTTATTATTCATCGTTCTTCAGCTCATTTTCAATCTTTCTTCTTTCTTTTATTCTTTGTTTTTCCATTCGTCTTTCTAATTTCTTTCTCATATCATTTTCTTTTTTTATTTTTATTTTCTTTTCATCACTTCTTCATCTAAGTTTTTTTTTTCCTACTAATCATCATTTGCATTAAATCTCTTTTTTTTCTAAAGTTTTCTTTCGAATTTACACTTATTTCTTTCTGTTACCGGCTCATTGACCCAGGAGTTAGTGTGTTCACCAATGATCCAGGAGACCTGGGTTCAATCCCATGTCGCGTCATACCAAAGACTTTAAAAAAGGTACTTGTTACCCTCCTTGCTTACACACTCAACAATAGAAGGTACGTATCGAGGGTAAAGTAGAGCCATCCAGGGAAAGGAGTAGCACCCTCCCCTACACTTCGGTGTAGTACCTATTGAAAAAGGAGCCTTCTAGTCGCCCTCGACTAAAGGGAGACAACTTTACTTTTACTCTTTCAGTTAAAATTTTTCTCTTTTCGTCTTTATTTTTTCCATCTTCCATTTCCCCTTTTCCACTAATGTATGTTATCACAGCTTCCTTGTTTTCTTATTGACCCTAATTTTCTTTTACTTTTAATTTTTTTTTTTGCCATGTTCTTTGTTTTTGTTCTTTTTGTTTTTTTTTGTTTCTTTCTTTCTTTCCAATTCCTTCCGTTTGTTTGCTTGCTTTTTTACTTTTTTGTTTGTTTGTTAATTTGTTTGTTCGTTTGTTTATTATTTCGTCCGTTTCTTTCTTTGTTTCATATTCTTTTTGTTTGTTGGCTTGCTTTTTTTTATTGTGTGTTCGTTTGTCTGTTTTTTTCTTTATCATTCTATATGCATTGCGGATCATTCGTTTTTTCTTTCTTTTTGTAGTATTTATTGTTTTCTCCAAACTTTATTTTTTATTTCTACCATTTTGTCATTCCTTGTTCTTTCCTTTCTTTCTTTCTTTCTTTCTTGTTTTCATCTGGAACATTTTTCTTCCTTTTTTGTTTTCCTTTCTTTCCTTTCTTTCTTTCTTTCTTTCCTTCATCAACTTTTTCTTTTATTTTTCTTTTCAGCTAATTTCTCACGAGTGGGCAATGTAACTTTTTTTTTAACCCAGAAAATTTCCTTCACCTTAAAAAATAAAATATTCCTAGTTTCCTTGCTATCAATTGAAACTCCTACATTCTGCCATATTTGGTTTAAAACCTTTCCCCCTCCTTCACTCTTCCTATTACTCTCTTCATTAGATTTAATCTCCTGAAACATTATTCTCTTGAATACTACGATCAAAAATAGATATCTTAACTTCACTTTATTCTCCAATTTTCTTGACTCTTACTTCCTTCTTATTTTTCACAAACCCCGTATCATTTTTTTTTTTTACATTTTCTGCTGACCTTGTAAAGGAAACTTTCGTGAAAAAGGTCTGCTTGTTGATTGCCGCAAGGAAGGAAGTGAAGCAGAACTTATTCACGCATGCGTGCCGTCTGTTACACTGGTGCAAGCGTACAGGTAATCTCGACGCACAAGTGAGCTTCGTTCAAATTACATTCAGTGATCAGGATTATATTTTTAAAAAATGGGAATTTCCGACTCAGCTTTAAAAATAATGATTAAAAAGAAAGATCGAACGAAGCACATCTAAATCTTAATGGAGTGTCTCTCTCGCCCAAAATATCTCCAACAGTCACTGATTAACACGTACGGATTACATTGAAAGAAAGAGGTGGTTGTTAATCAGGTAATGATTTAGTTTATGGATAAACTAAGAACAAAACAGATAAAACAGATGGCAACAGCAATGAACAAGATGGCGATGGTTCTCTATCGGGTTTTGGCTGAAGAAGAGAACCAATCTTATGTGAATTTCTACATGATCAAGTTCGGCTTTCCATATCCTTGGTGAAAGGCCAATTAAAATTGAACATGTCCGTTTTAGAACAGAAATAAAACCAGCCCCCTCCCAAAAAACATCAACAAAAAAAAAAAATCGTGATGTGAGTGAAATATTTCTTTTTAAGTAATATATGACCAATTTTTATTTGGTTTATTAAACACGATGTTAACCCTTAATAGGTTATCTAATGGCAAAATTTCATTGTTGGATAAGATCGTGAGAAATATTTATTCTAAGAGGAACGAAAAACTCTGGATTCTAAACACGAAGAGTATTATTCATAAGAATCTATGGCAAATCCATGCCCAATTTTTCTTTTCCTGTTTATTGATTGAGTTCACCAGCTCAATATATATATATATATATATATACGGTCCAGTTTGAGGAAGTTCTTCAAAATTAAGAAAATGAAATAAAAGAACGAAATATCGCGCCTCTCAAACGGTTTTAAGAGTTTGATTTATCCAACTTGCACATATTTGTTATAATATATATATATATATATATATATATATATATATATATATATTAGCGTCCGTAACCCTGGTTTTCATGCTTTACGTATTCGTCAGACAGAGATTATTAAAGCATCATGTAATATATGTATATATATATATATACATATATTTCTTTATGAAAAAACAAAACCGGTCACTTTAGGATTATAGATTTATTTCTATCCTGTTATGTGCTTTTGATATAAATAAAAAAACACGAAAAAAAATTAACAGGACTTCTTCAGATCTTATAGATAAAATGATTCAGAATAGACACGGGAGGGACGGGTGGTAAGGGATAGAAGAGGGGTGAAGAGTTATCTCCTCGTTTAGCCCACTTCAGGTTTTATTTATTTATTTATTTTATTTTTATTGCCGGTTGGAGTTATAGTAATTTAATTTTTTAATTTCTAATTTTTAATTTTTTTAACTTAAGACTCCATAATTCCTTACTAAATTAGATAATTAACTTTTTTATAATAACTTTACGTAAGGAGACAGTAATATTTATATTAATTTCGAGCCAATTAATTCAGTTACTCTTTTTTACATGTATATAAGTTTTCTTCACATTTTTTATTTTTTTATTTTTATTTTATTTTTGTTCATTTACCTTAATTCTCAATTTAATCCAATGTTTTTTTTTTAAAACAATCATTTATGATAATTTGTCTTATTTCTACATCTAGCTATTAATTCACATCTCTTATTTAACAATATATATATATATATATATATATATATATATATATATATATATATATATATATATATAAAACGTAATTACATGAAATAAAAGAACTTGCAATGATAATGTTGTGTGATATAAATTTTAGTCAACGCTTTATATCTTATTACCCACTGGTTGACAACACGGTTATTATCCTTGAAAATGTAATCGATGGCCCAAGTTCAAATCCTGGATGAGGCTCTTTACGTTCAGTTAATCCTAATACCGGTGTGAATGGCATGGATTCATCTGGACTCCTGCCTAACATTGAGTAAATAGTACCATAGACTGGAGCATGTGGTTTTTGCAAGGAAACTCTTCTAGGAAAAGGAAAACTAGTTTTGCCATACGTTATATCCTGCACGTCATGGATGTGTTGGCAAAATGCAGAACCTCTGCTAAATTTGAAATGTTTTCAATTTTAATTATTTTCTAAGTACAGAAGTTTCAAAAATTGGACACTTTATCAATCTTTGAATGTTTGTTTGGTTTGGTTTGGTTGGTTTTATGGCATATCAACCTTTGTAGGTTATTTAACGCCAAATCCATTTTTATGTAAATAATCAGTTCTATTTTAAAACAATTCAGTTTAGCATAAGTACACATTTTAATTGTCAAAAACATTTATTTCAAACTATTCAAGAAGTTATATGTAACAATTCAGTTAAGTGTAAATACAATTTTAATGTCGAAAAACAGTTCTATTTGAAATAATTCAGTTAAGCATAAGCACGCAGTTTAAATGTAAGTACGGTTTAATTGCCAAAAACATTTCTATTTCAAGCTATTCAGTTTACTCAAACAATTCAGTTTAGTATAAGAATGCTGTTAGCTCTATTTAACCAATAGATAGGGCCCTATTAGGTGCTACCACTCCGGGCTAGAGTGGGCCTGTGAGCGATGGCAATAAAGGGGTACTCCGCATTCCTCAAAGCACCAGCATTGCTGGAACCTCACCATCAGATTGTTTAATGTCATATCCAGAACACTCTGCAGAGAAGCACTCGGTATATTCTACAGCCCCAGCCAACTGGGCAATAAAATGTTTGTGCATTTGGCAGAATTTAAGACATTTCTGCCCACAAGTTTATATAATCTATGAGGGTAGACTTTTACCAAATATGACCGACGCCAAGAGGGTAAAACGCCAGAAATGTTGTGACTATAATTACGATCGATAGGAGGACACTAGTCTGAGTAAATCAGTGACAAATAATTATTGTAAAAATTATCGAAAATAATTACTACAAAACTACTAATTTGTGTATCACACATTAAATTCTCATTCTTAAAAAAAAAGTAACATCGATTTTTGAAGGTTTGGGGGAATAATAATTAGAATATTGATGTTAATGGGAAAAGAAAAGTATCCAGTTCTGGTCTTTAAATATTATCATATTTTATATAATGTTCGATCTAACATAGTTACCATTGTCAATGAAGGATATTATTTTTAAAAATAATATTAATTTTTGGAGAAATTAATTACCTTTTTTTTAATTATTTTTCCTTCATTTGCTGCCGTATTTATATGTCTTCTAACAACAC
Source organism: Sepioteuthis lessoniana (assembly GCA_963585895.1). Taxonomy (NCBI): domain Eukaryota; kingdom Metazoa; phylum Mollusca; class Cephalopoda; order Myopsida; family Loliginidae; genus Sepioteuthis; species Sepioteuthis lessoniana. Next base: position 37,492 of record CAUZXS010000278.1, on the reverse strand, counting down.
TCTTCTCTCTCATATATATATATATATATATATATATATATAAGTGGTGTATGGTTCTTAGAGCATTTATATATATATATATATATATATATATATATATATATATATGTATATATATGTATGTATATATATATATATATATATATATATACATATAAGTGGTATGGTTCTTAGACCACTTACACACACATATATATATATATATATATATATATATATATATATTTAGCAGTGTCTGTGACCCTGGGTTTCATGCATTTTGCATTCGTCGGACCGAGTGAATATTAAAAAACCATCAATAGGGTTAATTTTTTGTTCGAAAAGTGGCGTATATTCGTGTGTACGCGTGCCTAAGTTTGTGTGCTATTGAATATTAGTACGTTGGCAGGGTGTTGCACGTGCGTACATGTATACGTATGTTTGCATATGTACTGGCATTCATCTTTATATATATATATATATATATATATATATATATATATATATATATATATATATATATATATATATACATACATATATCCGCTTTCTGTTGATTGGAAGGTGTGAGTAAGGAAAGGAGGGGGAATAGGGAAATGGATCGTTGCGATCTGAATTTCTTTTTCTTTCTAACTTTATGGTAGCTAAAGGTTTATTTTGATTTGAATATGAAAATTCTGTTTCGTGGGGAATTTTGTCGAGTAATGGTGATGACGATTTAAATTAAAATCATTATCACATAACATTTTTCTGAGGTAGGGTATTTGTTTATAATATACAGTAGTGAGCATAAAGATCATAACGGTGTTATAAAAAGTCTAAATGTGAAATAACTTTTTTTTATTCTAAAGCTTCATAGAACATCTTAACAAGGAAAAATAAGTATATAAAGGTAAATTATTTGATTCCAAAATATTAAGCTCAATAAACTTTTTTTGATAAAGTTATCAAAATAATTATATAATTTTCGAAAAAAAATAGATGATCAAAAACATCACAACGATTAACAATCATCATCATCATGCCGTGCAACTAGGACGGATATCCCTGACCCTCTCTCGCCACTTCTCCCTATAATTCATTGCTTCTGGCAGGTCTTCAGGGTTACATACCGTATCCTCACATAGCTGCTGTATGTATGTTCGAGCTGGTCATCCTGCTTTTGCCCGGCCATATGCGGGGATCCATAGAAGTACATCACTGATGAGTTCGTCCTTGATTCTCCAGCAGTGTCTGCGTGTCTGGTTCGTCTAACTTGTATATTTTTCGTGATGGGAGGCAGGTGGCCGTATAGTTGGTGCCTTGTGAGGTGTTGCTGCCAGGACTTGTTCAATATTGCTCTCAACATTCTTGTGTAATTGCGATATAGTAGTGCATCCATATAGCAGTATAGATACGACCGCTGCCTGTTTCATTACATCGGTCAGGTCTGATTTCCATATGATCGAGAGCTTATCGATAGCTGTCCATGCTTTCGTTAGTAGTGTGTCGATGTCTTTTTCGGTTGATGAGACGCTGCTTCCCAGGTAGGTGAATTTGTCAACTAGTTTCAGAGAGGTTCCGTCTAGTGTGGAAATGTCACCTGTTTGGTTATAACACATATTTTCCGTTTTGTGTGCATTGACATGGAGGCCAATGCTAGCGGCGGCTCATTCCAAACTATGCAGTAGTGTTTCAGCTTGGTTAGGTGTATTTGCCAGTAACGCTATGTCATCGGCGGAGTCGGCGTCGGTAATTGTTTTTGCAGGGTACCTTTTGCTTCTTTTCCTTGTCAGCTCGAAGCCATTTTCTCTGATTTTGTCGATCGAAGTTCTAAGCACGTAGTCTAGACAGATGATAAAGAGGTATGGGGCTAGCGTGTCCCCTTGTAGTACTCCTGCTGCAATGTCAAAGTATTCTGTGTCTCCATCTGGTGAACGTGCTTTCACGATTAACACAATCATACTATTATAATAGATACCTCATATCTGAATAACAATAGCGTTCATAATTCATTAGTATTTGATGTGTAGACATTTACTTTTATTATCGGCTTGACATCTTTTGCTACACAAATGAATTATGTCTTGCATTCATCAACGTATTGCTCCAGATCACTTACAATGAAAGGACTCGATCATGTGCTACCATTCTGGGCCAGAGTGGACCTGGGAGTGATGTCAATGAAATGGGATGCTCTGCATTCACCAAAGCTCCAGCATTACTGGAGCTTCACCATCAGATTGTTTGGTGTCATATACAGGGTACTTGTGGTGGGGGTCTTACCCCTTTGCAGAGAAGCAATCGGTGTATTCTACAACCCCAGCCGACTGCCCAGTTTTTTTCCCTGTTTGAGATGAAACTTATATATTAATAGTAACGTAATGGAATAGAATTTTACACTTATCATTCCTTACTTATTTTAGCAGTGCAATGTCTTCAGTTAAATTTTAAATCATTGACTCAATTAAAGTTTACTCCCAATAGTTTAGAAAACAACTCGTATACGATTTTATTATCTTAAATGCTGCAACTCATGTTATGTTTTATTCTCCTGTAGGCTTCTGAAATGGTAATTACATGAATAAAACCAGAATTTTTATACGCGTATCTCTCGTGAAAAAAGAGAAAAATCTCCGATTGCTTTGAATGTCGATAAGCAAAAAAGAAACTATTTCGTCCAAATATTGACACAGAATTCTATTGGATATCAAAAGGGATTTTTTAACGTCATTAAAACATCGCATTTTATTAAACATTAAAAATAAATTATATCAAATTAAAAGAAAAAATGTTCAGTAACGCTTTTTTCGAAAATTCATGATAATGTATTTCAATTTGCTTTTCTATGAAAAGTTTACGTTTTTATTTCATTAATCTGGCATATTTTTTTTCTAAAAAACATATAATATTTAACATCAGGCATGCTCCGATATAAATGTCACTAGAGAAAGGCGTGTGCCTCAGTTTAAACGTGGGATAAAGTTCAATATGAATGTGGAGTGTAATACACTTGCTGATATAATGTATTGAAAAGGCTACTCCTTCTTGTCACGACTTGGTCGTTTGTGCAACTAGCGAACGTATCAGGTTATTATGGTTTCAATCTATGCAAGTTTATGCGGAATACCCCTTCATTGCCATCGCTCCTAGGTCCACTCCGGCCCAGAGTAGTGGCACCTGATAGGGCCCTATATATGGGTCAAATAGAAGTAAACTGCGTATTTATGCTAAACTGAATTGCTTAAAATAGAAGTGTTTTTGACATTGAAACTGTTCAAAGTTAAACTGAACAGTTTGAAATTGAACTGTTTTCACATTTAACTGTGTGTAATTAAAAACTATACTTATACTAAACTGAATTGTGTGGATATGAACTGTTTGACTAAACTGAATTCCTTGAAATATAATTGTTTTTGACAATTGAACTTAAACTTAACTGAATTGTTTAAAATAGAACTATTTATATTTTTAAAAATGGATTTACCATTAAATAACCTACAAAGGATGATATGCCATAAAACCAAACCAAACCAAGTCATATATACTTAATATACATGTAGAAATAGGATTTGATATAAAATAACCTACAAAGGTTGATATGCCATAAAACCAAACCAAACCAAATCATATATACTTAATATACATGTAGAAATAGGATTTGATATAAAATAACCTACAAAGGTTGATATGCCATAAAACCAAACCAAACCAAGTCATATATACTTAATATACATGTAGAAATAGGATTTGATATAAAATAACCTACAAAGGTTGATATGCCATAAAACCAAACCAAACCAAATCATATATACTTAATATACATGTAGAAATAGGATTTGATATAAAATAACCTACAAAGGATGATATGCCATAAAACCAAACCAAACCAAATCATATATACTTAATATACATGTAGAAATAGGATTTGATATAAAATAACCTACAAAGGATGATATGCCATAAAACCAAACCAAACCAAATCATATATACTTAATATACATGTAGAAATAGGATTTGATATAAAATAACCTACAAAGGATGATATGCCATAAAACCAAACCAAACCAAATCATATATACTTAATATACGTGTAGAAATATGATTTGATATAAAATAACCTACAAAGGTTGATATACCATAAAACCCAACAACAACCAATCAATGCAAGTTTTTCACACGAGTAGTTTCTCACTGAAATCTAAACGACAGGTTTCCAGGACTCGTCTAAGTAATGACACATAGTATAACGTATATATCCATGACTTATAAGAGAGAATCATCAGGCGGTTGTTGGTTCAATCCTGACTACAGGCGAGTAACAATACAAGAATGCTTAATACTTGCACCTGGTTATGGCTAACATAATCTGAACAAGCGACACCCCACCGCGGATTAAATAAAATTCATGAATCGAAGTTCTGTATAGGCTCCCGAGTTCGACAAGAAACACCTGAAGAAAACCAGAAGACATATCAGCCGAAACGTTATGAATATAACAATAAAGATGAAGACAATAGACCAAAAAACCTGAATGATAAAAATATCTTGGTAATCTTAAAAAAAAAAAACCTGAATGGTCTCATTTCTAACTCTGATCTTCAGTTCCTTCAGTCCATTTGCCAGCCTATTTGTGACCACTCCAAGTATTCTATTTACAATTGGCATCACTATCAACTTAATTTTCTTCAGATTTCGTTCTTTTTTAACTATCACAAGGTCAGGTCGTCTGGCCGTGATTGGATTATTATTATTATCATTATTATTATTATTAATGATAATAATTTGAAACCATACAAATTTGTGTAAGTTATTCATATCACATCGGAATACTTTAATAAATTGAAGTACTAATATTAAAAAGCAATGCACAAAGCCATTTAACTGTGTGCCAACAAACATTTAATAGAAGGAATAGGGTAAGATTGGAATACGTATAACCAATTTACTGTGAAAACAACCCGATTGATATTAGGTAGAATTGATAGACTTACATAGAAATAATTTCAACCAATTAACTATGCGCAAATATATATATATGTGTGTGTGTGTGTGTGTGTGTGTATGTATAAACAGTAGTTAACTCTTATGAGCAGAAGTCAGATAAAACTAATGACGTTCAGAATAGACACCGTTTTCTTATCCGTTGTACTGACAGCTGAAGTGAAATTTTTGTGGAGTGAACAAAATTATTTCAGTGCTTATCTACGAGTGTCAAGGTGATATCAACATGAATGGCTGCAGGGTGACCTTAAACCCAATAATAATTGGAAGAAGAAGAAGGAGGAGGAGGAGGAGGAGGAGGAGGAAAATGAAGGAAGAAGAAGAAGAAGAAGAAGAAGAAGAAGAAGAAGAAGAAGAAGAAGAAGAAGAAGAAGAAGAAGAAGAATCAACTTTTCTAGGATTTTAAGATTCAAATGGATAAACAAATCCTGAATAGATTATATTATCTAACCAAGATTTTTTTTTCTATCGTGTGTTCAGCAGTTACACCACTCCATCTAATTAAATGATATACAAGGATTGTTTAAAAAGAAACAAAATAAAAGCTTTTTTTACCAAGACAGAAATTGTCATTCATTTCTCTTCACACTTTTTACTGTAAATTTTTCATTGAGTGAAACAACTTTTAAGTGTCCTCTCCCTCTTCTATGATGAGAAGCTGTGCAGTCATATTTTTATGTCAACCCTGTTGGCTGGGGCTGCAGAAATACACCCACTGTAACTCTGCAAGGGGGTAAGACCCTCAACCCCGCAATTAGTGTCCAGCATATAACACTAAACAATCTGATGGTGAGGCTCCAGTAATGCTGGAGCTTTGGTGAATGCAGAGCACCCCATTTCATTGACATCACTCCCAGGTCCACTCTGGCCTAGAGTGGTAGCATCTGATAGAGTCCTTTCTATGGCTCAAATAGAACTGTTTGACATTTAAACTAAGAGAAAACAAAAGACTTATGCCATATTTAATGGTTTAAAATTGAACTGTTTGATCATTAAAGGTTTTTAAACAAATGACTGGTGTTTAAATGAATTGTTATTGATACATAGCAATACTTGGAACCATTTAACTTTGTTGAAATATGCTAAGCTGAAGTGTTAGAAATAGAACTGTTTATCGTTTAACTGATTTTATGAAAAATGTATTCAGAAATCATATACATTTAATATATATGTATAAAGAGGTTTTCGCATTAAATAACCAACAAGGGTTGATATGCCACAAAAACCAACCAACCAAATCATATGTACATATATATATAATATATATGTATAAAGAGGATTTGACATTAAATAATTTTCAATGAGTTGATCTACCATAAAATCCAACCAAACCAAATCATATATGTTTAATATATATATATATATATATATATATATATATATATATATATATATATAAAGAGGATTTGACATGAAAAACCTTCTATAGTCGACATAAAACCCAACCAAACCAAATCATATAGATTTAATATATATATGTATGAAGAAGATTTAGCATTAAATAACCTACAATGGTTGATATGACATAAAACCCAACCAAACCAAATCATATATATTCAATATATATGTATAAAAAGGATTTAGCATTAAATAACCTACAATGGTTGATATGACATAAAACCCAACCAAATCAAATCATATACATTTAATATATATGTATAAAGATGATTGCACATTAAATAACCTACAATGGAACTGTATGCCATAAAACCCAACTAAACTATATCATATACATTTAATATATATGTATAAAGACGATTTGACAATAAAAACCTACAAAAGTCGACATGCCATAAAACCCAACCAAACCAACATAATATTTCTAAGTGTCTTTCATGTCCTCAATACTTATACTTGAGATATGTTTTCAGACGAAGAAACCTAAGAAGAATGAGTATTGGCATTCACTAGTCTAAACATCTCGATGTCTGGTATAAAGTTTAAACATCATCACTTTATTTTTTAATTTCTTCAGTTATAAATCATCATCATCATCATATCGCGCTGGTAGCACGGATATCCCTGACCCTCTCTCGCCACTCCTCCCTATCATTCATCGCCCTAGGTAAGTCTTCAGGACAACATCCCGTATCCCCACATAGCTGCTGAATGTATGTTCGTGCTGGTCGTCCTGCTTTTGCACGGCCATGTGTGGGGGTCCATAAGAGTACATCTCTTATGAGTTCGTCCCTGCTTCTCCAGCAGTGTCCTTCATGTCTGGTTCGTCTAACTTGAATCGTTTTCGTGATAGGGGGCAGGTGGTCGTACAGTTGGTGTCTTGTGGGGTGTTGCCGCCAGGACTTGTTTAAGATTGCACGTAGCATTCTTGTGTAATTGCCGTCTAGCTTCTTCTCCAGCCGTTTTGTTAGCGTCCATGTAGTGCAGCCATATAGCAGTATCGATGTGACCGCTGCCTGGAAGAAACTGCGTTTCATTTTATCGGTTAGGTCTGATTTCCATATAATCGATAGGCTATTGATAGCTGTCCATGCTTTCGCTAATCTCGTTTCGATATCCTTCATCGAATCAACCGAAAAGGACATCAGTTATAAATAAGCGTTCATTTTAATCTTTAAATTTAAAACTTTAAAAGAGAAAGCTGAAGTTTCGAAGCTTTTAAATCACAAATTGTGAAACTGAAAATATATCCACACAATATAAACAAATCTGAAAATACAGAACGAGACGATGACAGCTATTATTTAGTAAACTGAATACAGTACTAGTAAGTAAATTGTCACCCATATATGTATTGGGAAAGCCCATCACTGCTTAACTTCGGGGATAGATGCTCCCAGTGTATGATTTTCACCGTAGGTCCACATCATTTTGGAATGAATATTTGGAACGCCGTTAAAGATCCTAATGTGAACTGTTAGTAGTGCTGAGAATTACCTGGGTGGCCCCATTGGAGAGGAGTTAGTAAACCTTAGTGAATGGGGTGTTCTTGGTATTACACTAAACAGCATCTGCCAGTGAGGATACAGTTTTGGATACCTGGGATGTGTGAAGTTTTTTTTGATTGCCAGTCCTTCAAGGTCCACTCTTACCTGTTTAGGTCCGATCTAGAAGTCAAAAAATGGGCTCACAAATTCTTTGAGTTGGTTTAATTTGGTTTAGTTTTATGGCATATCAACCATTGTAGGTTATTTGATGCCAAATCCACTTTTATACATATAAACAGTTCCCATGTCAAACAACCCAGTTTAGAATAAGAATAGTTTTTTTCTTTACACACAGTTAAATTTCAAAATAGTTCTACTTCAAACAATGCATTTTAGCATAAGTTGACAGTTTATTTCGATTTGACCGACAGATAGGACCATATCAGGTCCTACCACTCCGGGCCAAAGTGGACTTGGGAGTGATGACCATGAAGGGGTACTCCGCATTCCCAGAAGTGCTTGCGTTACTCGAACCTCAACACCAGATTTTGTGTGATACAGAACCCTCGTTGTAAGTTTTTACCCTTGTCTAGAGAAGCAGTCGGTGTATTCTATAGCCCCAACTGACAAGGAAATCTTTGTGTTGGTTAGGAATACTTGAGATAATAAAAATTAAGAAGCTACAAATGATGTAAATATAAACGAACATCAAATGCGCATAAAATAACCCGTGACGGGTTGACATATTCTTAAAAAGGTCATAGCTAAACATTTAAAAAAATATGTGATGTATGATTATCAGTTTATTGATCAATGTCATATAAAAGAAACAATAAATACATTTAAAAAAATGTTAAAACTACAGAGATTAATAATCTGTGTTATTGATATATGCCCTAATTTCATGATTATTAAAAGTATTTTTATTTATCAAAAAAGTCTACATGTGTTCAAGAACAATAGGAATTTTGAAGCATTTAATTTTGTTTTAGAAAAAATGAGTCCATTGTTTTTAAAACCATTTAAAAACTAATATTAAAAATTAAATTTCAATAAAATTTACCGAATAAAGCAACGAAAAGTACTGGCGTACCCATTAGTCATAATAAATAAGAAGAAAAGGATTGTCCTCGGGTTGACTTCTCTGCCTCAGCAGATCACAGAATGAAATTAATGAAACGTTAAAAAAAATGGATAAATACCAAGACTTTGCCGGAGAACTGAAACAAATACAGAACCTGAAAGCGATAGGGAAAACAATAATAATAAATACATTATTTTGTTTTGGCTTCTTCTTTAAACAGCATATCAAATTTCGTAGGTTATTTAATATCAAAACCCTCCTTGTATAAACCATTGACTGCTAGAATGAGGGTGTTCATACATTTCCCAAGAAAACTGGTCCGAAAATGAACTAAATACCGTGACCTGAACTCAAACTGGCTTACGACAATGTAGCAGTCCTGCACATTTGCTAGTATGCCACGGGTACTCCCATCTTGGAGATGTTGAATCAATCTCAAAGAATCTGGAAAAATGACTTGTATATCAAGAGATCCTAAAAAATAAAAATGAGACTGTCTAGAAAAAAAATTGATCGACTAGAATACTCTAAAGATTACTCGACAACAAATTTCACACCCTACACAATTTCTGCCTTTAACCAATCCCCCTGCCACGAACAGAATGTGGCATAGGGTAAATTTTTAAACAAAGTATAACTGACTTTTATTCAGTTTTCCTTCTAGACTTGTTGCCTAAGAAATGATAAAGAAACCAGTCTCCCCTAGTATTTACCCATAGTGATGGGGGAAGCAGATTGATCTATGCCTTTCTCACAGGCATTAACGCGAAGTGAAGCGCATATAGGACTCGAACTCAGGTCGACGATTTCATTGCTTATTACGATAATCGTTTTGCTATCTAGTAATTATTGCAACTCAAAATTAATAAAACAACCACCACAGCAACTATGGTGCTAATTATATATTTGAGCGAACGGCACGCCCTCTTGCGAATCTTCAATAGACGAAGTTACAGAGGGCGACAACTCTACTTGACAAAGACCTCCAGCGAGAACTGGTGTTAAAACTTGCAAAGAATAAATAATAATTGGAATTGTTTTTATGTAATTCTTATTGAGTA